>WURT03278036.1:0-25402 GCA_009936505.3 Holothuria glaberrima
TATTCTCTTGAATTCTCCTGCGAGTCATTTTTATTTAGAAGTTTAAATCAACAGTAAATCCAATAAATCCAACTGCATGATATGGGAGTCACTATTCATTCGTGTTTGTTGTCTGCTAGCTGCGATATGCAATGTACAATCCACAATGCTGCAGTGACTCTGAGTCACAGCACGCTTGTACGTAGGCTACATACTGCAATGATCACTGACTCATACCGTGGGTTAGTATATACTAACCCATGGTCGCGCACCACAATCATGATGGTAGTACTGAATTACTAATGGCATGTGTCCACCAATCAGATGTAGAGGAATTAATAAGGTGTTATATAACATGCATTATTGTGAATAAATCATATACAGTATGCATCATCGAAACCTCAATGCATTTTTGCATTCTAGTTATTATTAGTATTATCGCATCAAGTGATAAACTTCTACACAGTTCATGAGTTGAAGCCTATTGGCATCACTAACAGGTGCCATTCTATACAGAGATTTTTTGGGGAGGGGGGGGGGCTAGAAACGGAAGAATAAAATTTTCTCTCAAATATATAAATCGGCAATGCCACGCTGGCCACGCTGAAGACAATGATAATAAAAACAGTACCATAACATGTGTAACACATATACATGCACAGTGGGGTACGCAGGATTTCTCTCAAGGGGGCGGCATGCAGTATGTTGTGTGATCACTGCCCTGGGGAGGGAGAGATCTAAGGGGAAGGGGTGACCCCTCCCTTTGGAAATTTTTGAAAACTTAGGTGTCCTTATATGTAATCTGGTGCCACATATGCTGCCTTTTGGAGTACAATTTGTGTTACAAAATTTGTATATTTTTAGGAACTAAAAAAATTGGCATCAGGGAGGGAGCCATGGGGAGACAATCCTTCCCCTTTGAAAATTTTTGAAAAATTAGGTGTCCTTACATGTAATCTGGTGCAGCATACGGTATGAAACCTTTTAAAGTAAAACTTGTGTTACAAAATTTGTGTATTTTTAGGAACTAAAAAATTTGCATCGGTGAGTGAGCCATGGGAAGACAGTCCTTCCCCTTTGAAAATTTTTGAAAACTAAGTGTCCTTACATGCAGTCTGTTACCACATATGGTATGCTATCTTTTGAAGTAAATTTGTTTAAAAAAACTATGTATTTTTAGGATCTAGAAAAAAGAAAATTTGGCATCCGGGAGGGAGGGCCATGGCCTAATGCCCCTGCACATACCACTGTGCAAGCATATATTTTTTAATCCAGAAAAATGTAGCGAATGTTGCTGAGAGATATGAGCAACCAGACCTCTTCACATTGATGGGAGTAACACTCGGCCTCTAGATTTGACTAAAAAGGACTGCTAGTATAACATGACAAGGTCAGCGACGAAATGACTCATTTTTAACTTCCAACAGATGACTGATCCGTTAACTTGATTTACATGTATGTACATACTATCATAGAATTTACTTATCTGACCCAAATTTCCATGTTGTGAAATCATGCTATGTGATTTCGAGACTCAGACGACAGTTTCCCTTGACAAACTAATCCATGTAAGAGACTGGCGTCGACGGTAAGGATGCAGCTGGGTAAGCTAGTAGGCGCCTGCACTGTGCCTACGTACTGTTATACAGTATACTACATGCAGTCAAAACAACGGTGTACAGTGTACGTATGTGGACGTGGGATACAAGAAACGTGATCACATACCTCTCTTTCCTGACACATTTGAGAAACTAAATCCACTGGACCAAGATGTGCACAAATGTATTGAGCAATTTTGTTTTTCTCAGTACAGGCAAATATAGCATGAAGATAACACACAACCTCGGAAAATTTTGGGGGTGGGCTTGAGCCCCCAAAGCCACCCGTAAAACCGTGCCTGATCAGTAACATTTTCTCAAAGTTCATACCTAGTAACAAAATAGGTACAATTTCCCTTTCAAATAAAAATCTTTTGTAATCCTTCTTTTTCTGTGTTACAAAAAAAAGGATGCAATTGCATAGTTTGACATTTGGCTTGTAGACCTCTGCTAAGATTGAACACTACTTACAGTACATTCTACAAGTGAATTTGGCTGATACATCTTTGCTGTATATGGTATGAACTCACTTGAAAGTAGTACTTGAACATTTGGTTTATAGAGGTCCTGATATAGTCCTTGAATTTTTTCTCTAGAAAATGCTACTGCGTTATGTTTTTTTATGTCCAACATCAAGTTAGAAAATAACAAAACTTGCGAGTTGAGTAGTTCAGCCACCAATCTTATGCATGTTCAGTTGTGTATTCTAGAAGTGGGAAGCAATGGGCAACTTCCCTCATGAAGACTCCAAAGTCCCTGCCGGAAGTTTTTGCCACCCAACTTTCTCTTACAATGCATGGTTGGCCCTAAATTGTGGAGATACAGAATGACGTTGCACACAGTTTCAGAAACCTACCTGTTGCTCATATGGGCTTCATCCTAATAAGAAAAATTTTGGCATAATTTGTGTTCCCCCGATATACCGGGATGACTCATTACTACCGCTTTTTGTAAATTTTGTTTTCAACATTAAGGTGGACTTGGGTAATGTGCTGGTAAAGGGACTGTGTATGGTTCCAGCAGCACCCTCTCAATTGCAGTGATGGCTTTTCAGTCAGCACCTAAATTTCAATCATCATCAGCCAAAATATTCCATTTGAATATCAAATTACAAATGGAGGATGAGGGATTTTCTTGAGAATTTCAGAAATGGTTGAACAGCCACAAAACTCATGGAAGATAAATTCCTGGTGAGATCCCTTGACACCAAATTTTGAACTAGCCCCTTCGCTGCTCACTCTGTAACATTTAATATATCCCACCTTAGTCAAATTCAGCCTGCGTTGGAAATCGTTTGTGGATGTGTTATGTTTCTACAGACACCCAGTACATGGTTACGTGTATGTATGAACTACCCACAGTAACAGCATCATGTTTATTAAGTATACTTGACCCTCAAACAGTAAATAGAAATGTGTTTTGAAAAGTTCATAGTACCCTTAAATATTGAAACATGTGGCACCATTGCATCTAAGCCCTACGTTTTTATTCAAAATGTCCAAAGAGGAGGGGCCCCGTCCTATAAAACCACTCTGTTAGAAAATGTTGAAGGTATTAAACCAAACTTCAAAAATACTTACATATCAAAATTGAACTTCTTTGTAACAACTAAATTAGTACCAAATTGTTATTTAAAGATAGCAATCTGCTGGAACAATTTGGTCTTTGCTTCAGCACAAAAATGGCCAACTCTACCACTAGACATCATCCAGTGGCACTGCATAGTCATACAGGTATTGGTTAGTGATTGATCACATGTTGTAGAGATGATGAAGTAACAACATTCGATACTGTTGCTATAGATTTTATTCCCCTCCACCTTGTCTGGGCTTGAGATATCACATCCCCGTCAGGCAAATCCTGCCATCCTGGGGTTATGTATGTACTATAACAAGCAGTAAAGGTTCGGCTAAGGCTTTTGCATTGTAACATGCTTAAGGCTTGCCTTAAGCCTCTGCCTCAGCTTTGGGGTGTGTCCTTGGCCTGGGGACCAGTGGCCTGCACTACAACACAGCAAATATGCCTCTGCTGCCTTTATAGATTGATTAGTGAAGGAATAATGATGTTAGAAAACAGGTGCTATCACCTTGCAAACTCTGTATACACTTTTAATGAGATAACCCTGAATGGTAATTATCTTGTCATATCAAGTTATCTAGTGCTCCCCAGGAATAGAACTTGGCTTAATAAAGTTACTTCTTGCAAGACTTGAACTTTTTCACTGTGATCTATCACTATTGGATCATGTAGTCATTATTATGGCTTGAAGTTATTCATTTTAAAAAACATGGTAATATAAACAGTGGAGATGTATATAGTTGTTGAAAGGATCACCTTTGCTTGTAGGATTCCTCTTGTACCTCGGAGGCCAACATCAGCAGAGGGCTTCTTTCCTATCCAAACCCCTGCTGGGGACAAGGGAGGTGGAAAGGGCACAAAAAGTCGTGCTGGAAAGAAAGAAAAGGAGAAACTGGTCCCATCTGCCAGTGTTGAAGAGGTTCAAGAAAGTCCACAGCCACCAATGGACCCAGATGAGAAGGTATGATGGTAGCTTTGATCTAAACTTAGGGATAATTAAAACTTTTGTGTCGTCTTCTTCACCCTAAAAATTTAACTGATGGATAGGATTCTGCTAAGAACATATAAAATCTTTCTAGCTTTTGATGTTATCTTTTAATTTTTATTCCTATTTAGGCTTTTTATTTGCATTTAGGACTTGATGTAAGGTTTGTCATAGCACAGGCACAATATTATCAGATGCAATTTATTTGTTTTCTTCTATCAGTGTTTTAATTCACAAAAATGATAACCCATTGATTGGCTCATCATTTCTGAAAATTAACAACTTGTGAAAATATTTTGGAATGGCACTGTGCAATGTTGATTTAATCAAAGGAAATACTTAAGTTGAAGCAGATTAAAAAGAACTGTATGGAAGATGTTCTAGTTGATGTGGCTTTCCTACTTGTGTAAATGTTTCCCTCAAAGACCTGGGGTGGCAGCACAGAAGCGTTGATAGCAGCAGCTTTGATAATTCTATCAACTCTCTATCAAACCTGCCACTATCAGCACGCACAAAACGACTGCACAGAAAATGCTGCTCTCTGATAAGGCAGTGCTTGGCACATTATATACAGACTGGGGATTTCCACTTGGTTTGGCTGGTATTCACCATTTGGAGTGTGTCATCAAGTATGCCACCTCATGTACGACGAGAAATGGTGTGGAAATTTCCTATAGATGCATCAGTAAGACGCAGAATTTGATGCACATCCTTCGTACTGATAAAAAGCAAACTTTCTACACCTTCAGCTCTAGTGACGCTGGCATGTGGGGGGAGGGGGCTGGGGTCTCCTGTCAATCGATATCTGAAAATTTTCAAAAATATTTTAAAATGGGCCCAAAAGGCATTTAAGCTATAGATTTCTGTAGGGGCAGGGTGAGGTGTGTTTTCAACTGAGTGATGGATCTGTTTCAAAACAATTTCTGCTACAAGTCATTCTGAATCTTCTTAAATTTCATACATTCCACACAAACTATCAAAATTTTGGTGCGGTCACATGCTCCCAGCAACACACCTCATTGCTGTGCTTTCTTATCAGCCACTACCCCCCCTTCAGCATCAAGGGCGGATCCTAGAGCAATTTTGTATCATGAGTAGCCTATTCAGCAACATTAGCAGCGTGATGTGAAAGATTTGGAAGTACTCATTTGTCGTTAAACATTTTTGTAGAATGGGGTGCCATGCTATGGCTAAAATAGCTTATCATTAATCAATGAAAATTTCTGAGGATCATGGTAAAATACTGTAATTCAAGCATTTGCCTAAGGTAGTACCATTTCACTGTAAGTCACCTGACATTAGCAAAAGTTTCTAAAGGGGAGGAGTCATCACCTCTACATTAAGAAAGCACACCCTTCCCTTACACCCAACCAGAAAAAAAAAACTTACTGAATAATGAGATCTCCCGTCATATGATCAGTTCAAAAATTTGCCAAAAATACCACTCTTGCATCTAAGTCACCTTAAACGGACAAAAATTTCTCCAAGGGGAGGACTCGCCCTTTCCACTCTTCCCTAGGATGGCGCCTTCACAAGGGGACAAAGGAAGGATCCGCGGCAGGTGCAACCCATGGCAAGTACACATATGAACTGCACAATTTACACTGACTTTGTGGGGAGTGGGATATCTGGGGTGTGATTACAACATGACGTCTTATGCCCCCCAATCACCTACTGCTGGTGGCGTCCCTGCTCAGCTCTTGCTACATAGACAAGGTATGAAGTGATACACATTGTGACAGATGTCAGGAGCAACAGCATTTACAAATGCTAGTGACACAGGATTATAACCATACACATCATCAACCATACGTATAATAAACCATTGCAAAATTACTGGGATGCAGTGCAAAATTGAAGGCCTTTGCTCAATAGAACCATGGCTCTGAGGTACAGAGAATGTAAATACAGAAAAGATGCATGTACATAGCAGGTAGGGCTTTTCCAGTTAACTAGGAACTGGACCGTCCTTGGTTTTTTTTTTCATTACAAGCTGTGTGTGGTGGTGCAGCCCCATACAACCAACACATAGGGTTATGCCTTGGCGTACTTGTACAGTGATCCTCTTTACATGCACAGTGCACCCAAAGCCACAAAAATTAACACAAAATATTTGGTGTGCAGGAATGTGACAAAATAAGACGGCCTTATCCACCAAACATTGAAGTAGGCTTAAAATAAAAATCTGGTATCCAACTATTTTACCTTGTACATTCCCCTAGTATGCCAAATTCATGGGGTATATACTCATGATAGCCTGTGTGAAATCCCCACCCACTCATTTTCATCCTGTCCAAATATCTGCACTGTGCACTCCTCTATATTGACAAAGTTCTTACAACGTTACCACCCTTCTGCATGTAAATATAATTAAAAAGGATTACACTACGAATTAACATAAAGGAATATGACTTTGCCCCACATTTAAATGATAAAGTACTAACCTACCAGGTAAATGATGAAGGAAGCTCAAAAAGTGGGAAGTGTGCAAAGCTCAGTCTGCGGCCATTTTTTCCTAGGACTAATGCAAATTAATCAGTTAAGTGCAGAGCAATTTCCCTTTGATGACCCCCGTAGTATTCCTTCATTATGGAAACTTGTTTGTAACTCAAGGTACCATTCTTCTAATTCAATTCATAGAATATCAAAAAGATAAAGAAAAGTATGAAAATTCATGTTTTGGGCAAACTTATCATCACTTTCCTCTTTTTAGAGGTCTGCATCTTTGCCTTTCCTGATCATTCTATCATTGACAAAATCGTTGTCGGCCATTGTGAGCTACATTTTCCTGCATTAAGGTGGAAATTTAGTGCTATCAAAGGCACTATCGGTGTCTTAGTTAATCTAAGTGAGTTGATATAACATTACCACTAGTGGTACTAGTTTCTGTGTGGCCTTTTACTGATAGGCTAACATCACTGATAGCCAATGCTCTTACTTTAGACTTTGGTGCCCTCAGAATTTGCTATCAGTACTGTTAGTGGTGCTGTTAGTGGGGCTGATAGTGCTATCAATGCTTCTGTGCAGCCTGTCCTGAACATTTAGTCATCTGTTTTCCCAATGGCAGCCACTTGTTTGGACAAATGCAGAGATGCCAACCTTATGATTAAAAAAATCAGACATACTCTTTTGAAAAATCAGATTTTCCAGTGAAAAGTCAGACTTTTCAAATTAGTGGCTACAGTACGCAGGGTTCCCACACTTTTTAGTGAATGAAATTCCAGACCTTTTCAAGATCTTGTTCAGACCTTTTAATAGTTTTTGCTGACCCAAATTATCACCTGTTGTCCATAGGTGACAAATATGCACACTCACAATGAGGCATAGGCCTGGGCATATGCTAGGCCTAAATTTGCTTACCTGGTACAGTTTAGGACTGAAATGCCCCCTCCCCCGAAAACAACTAGAGCTCCAACGGTGCAGAAGCTCATATCTTCAACCAAGGGTCCCTGGGTTCTTGTCTTTACTAGTGCAAGCATCATATGACTTTTAATGACCCTGGCCAAATCTCGAACACCCTGAAGGCAGCTTCTGGAATGTCACGAAAAATGTGTGGTGTTATCTTCATTTTTGATTCTATTGTCCTCAGAAAGCCGCAATGTGGATTTCATAGAAAGGGCCTTAGGCCCCACATGGGTCCTTGGACCCAAACTTCCAGAAAAATAAAAATGTCACTGACCAAGCATCATTATGACAGGTGGTCAACTGTTTAACTCTAACTGGAGGAAGGATTAACCATTTTGCAATATTTCACATAATGGACACTAATGGTCACATAAAGGACACATCTTGGACCTTGGACCAAAATTTTCTGCACACCCTGAAGATACCACTAACCAAGTATCATTATGACAAACCATCAACAATGTACAAGAAAATCTGTAGTTGAAGAAGCATTTTTGTTGATTTTCAAAAAATGGGCCATAGGGCCCACATGGGACCTGCACCAAAATTCCAGAACACCATAAACAGATAACTAACCAAACATCATTATAACAGGCCATCAACTCTGTTTAAAATTAACTGGAGGAAAAGCTAATCACTTTGCAATATTTCACAAAATAGACCCTATGGCCCATCTTGGGTCTTGAACCCCAAATTCCTGAACACCCTGAAGATACTGTACCACTAACCCAGTAGGCTATCATTATGATAAACCATCAATTGTAGGAGAGAATCTGTAGGAGAAGCATTTTGCAGAATTTCATAAAATGAGCCATATGGCACACATGGGACCTTGGACCAAAAATTCTTGAACACCCCAAGTGGCCCATCAGCCAAGGAATATTGTCTCTAAGTTTCATTAAGATCCAGCGAATGATGTGCGAATGGCAGCCACTTTTACAAATTTTAACAGGCAGACAAATAGACGGATATAGACAAAAGTAGATAAATGCCTTGTGATCACAATAGCTCAACCAGCTGGCTTTGCTGGTATGGAAAAAAAATCAAATCATTCACCTCATAAACCTGACTCACACAAGCTACAAAATACAGTGAGGTTATCCACATTTATTTTAGTATCTTTTAAAATCGATGATGATAAGCAATTTCTAAGTTTCTTTAACCCATAGAATGTTGTACAAAATTTGTGCCAACGATCCCTCCAAGTCATTCCAGTTCAAGATACCATAGGCCTACTAGTACACAGTAACCTACTAGTACACATTACTGTGTAGATGTTTCAGTCTTAGGGTAGCCAACTCAAACGTAAAAGTGAATGCCATTCAAAATTATCTAGATGACATTCATTTCATAAACTAGTTTCAACGCATTTTTAAAATACTCTAACTAAGCCCTTTTTAATGCTTTCGAAAAATTTTCTTGCGTAATTTTACGGTATGATACTTTTTCCTTCTCAGTTATGTGCTTTGGCTGCTATGCTATCCTAACAAGTGTACATATGGACATATATTGAGCGTAGCCTAGTCTTATGTTTCAAAGTAACACAGAGTGACAGGCAGTTACAGTTTTGGTAATGTACGGCTTGGTACGTGCAGCAGAGCTAGCGCGTGGTCGTGATATATGCAAAGTGAAATTAACGTCGCCGGCACTAACGTACGATATACAAAAAGTGCAAACCAGACTTTTCCTGCGCCAATTCAGCAGACTGTTTTCGTAGAGAATTTATAAAATGAGAAGGAGACAGGAGATGACTTAAAATCGTATTTTTTGCCAGCAATATCGTACTGTCGTATTTTACTGTTATTATCGTACTAAATACGATAAAATCGTACTGGTTGGCATCTCTGCAAATGCAACAATACTCTGAGTACCACATAAGGTCTGTAATATATTTATATAGTTCATTAACTGCAAGTTTGGGTCTGCTTATTCTCAAATGTAAAATTTTTTGAATAATTCACATGAAATAACAATGTCTTAAAACAGAACTTATGAAGGCAGTAGTGGAATTACAATAATTTATAATCATGATATAGAAAGAAAGAAATGGATGATTGCACTGTAGTCATCATGCTTTGAGATGTGATAGCTTACTGACTTTTGTCATGTTATAAAACATGAGAAAGAAACAGTCTCTCATTACTGTTAGGTAGTTTAAGATGAAATAAACTGAACCATTTCCAGCTGTTCTCCAGGTTCTGAAGAATTTTGTTTATCCACTGAGGTAAACATTCTGTTATAGAGCTGTAAAATAGATCATTTACATTCTTATTTTTTTTCACTGTTCTGTACAGCTGGTCTCTGATGCATTCCTCTTTGGTATTATGAAAGTAACAGAACTGGTAAGTTTATTTATATGTAGAGCTCTCCTTCACTGTCCATTATCCCCATCTATTTAGGTACTGAAAACTGTTTTGTTTTCAGTTAATGTATAGATTTATAGTCAATTTGATTCAGAAACATCACTTGATGATTAGCTTTGATACACTATCATAGAAAGCTATCAGTAAAGATATTATTGTGACATCATGCAAGAAGATGTACATTAAGTTGTTGTAACCTTATGTATATGTATTGGTGAACGTTATGTAAGCAGTCTTCACTGATGCAACAATTGTAGCAAAAAAGGCCAGTTGTAGATTGTATCTTTGTCTTGGTAAAGAAGTGACCATTGTTTTAAGATAAACTTTGAAAGAGGAAAATAGTATTAAAATATCAAAGATTATATTTTTTCCTGGTTTCCAGCCAAAGATTGCAGCATCCCTGTTCTTTATCATAACCTACATTTACTCTGATGTAATATTTGTTCTTTGCATTGCCCACAAAGATTTGGCCTTTGAGAAAAAAAGTAAAATAGTGACTACACATCATACTTTTTTTGTTAATGTTTTCCCTCAAACTGAAACATTTTTTTTGTATATAACGTGGTGTAATAAATTCACAGCTGTCAACTCACTCTGCATGCTTTTGTTTTGCTCTCTGCATGTATGTAGTCTGATGGTTTTCAGAAAGCTCTTATGGTGAGTAGACATCTCCTAGAGTGCTCTCCTAATGAAGTCCAGGCTAGTATCTTTTTTGAAATCAGGGCTCTTGTAGCAGTTTACTACATACAGTAGATACAGAATGCAATTTGGGGAGTTAACAGAAATTTGTTAACTTCTTTCAAGTAATAATGTGAAAACACTTTTTCTGTATGAAGAAAATAATATCTGGCACATTAGATAAACAAAATCAAGTCAATACTTCCATGCATGGCTTTGCTGGGATGTAATCCTCTCAAAATAATGTTGAAAAGATTTACTAATTCTGATTTGAAAAATCAAAAAGGAAGAGGTTTTGAGTTTTATTTTATTGTGATAAATGTTTTCAGTGTTTTACTGGATACTTGAATACACAATTATTTTGGGTCTTAAAATATTAATCCTTCTAAAGAGAACATGCAGAATATAAGTTGAGAAAATATGCTTGGTTAGCTTTTCAAGATTGAGATTAATTAATTGCCAAGAGGGATATGAAGCCTGGACTTAAGGGAGCACTAGATTGCTGTGATAACTCAAAAAACCATCCATCAAAATCACTGAACTGTCCCATGTCCAGAAACGTGTGTCTCTCTGTAAGGTCACATGCATTATAAGGCTTGCAAATTTTATTTAGCATAACTTCTGGTTTTAAAACCAATTATCAACAGGGTGGCATGGATTATATTGGAAAGAAAACTTGATGCTTGCAAACTAATTGTTGAAGGATGGTGGATTTTTCATTCTAATGTGTGACTTAGGTGATTTCAACTAACATTTTCTGCATTTGTTAGTACCAGTCAGGTAGTACTTTGCTTAGAATTACCATCACAAGGATCTTAAATATTGTACATCAATACTCTTTATGTATAATAGAAGTACTAATGCTACAGCAAAGTGAACACATGGGGTAACATTTTGAAAAATCGAACTTACCAACCGGAAAGTGTCAGCTTTGATATCGAGCTGTGTCATAGTCAGATGTTTTTTTCATTTAAGAGCAAGTGTGCATTTACATTCCTTATTTTATGCTGATTTGGTTGGTAATACCACTGCTCCAAGGCTGGAATTAATATTATATATCATCATATATGAAGAAAATGCATAACTCAAAATCAAATAATTGATTGCATGGATAGTTACATGCAAACTTGAGTTAAGATTTTGCTCCCCTGTATTAAGCACCATTTCTGTATGCTTTGCTGACATGTGCATCTTTTAAAAAACAGCAAGGCATTTTTGACTTGTGTGAACCCCACTTTTTAATTTACCTAAATGCTAAAATTATTGTAAACATCAAAAATGGGTTTTTCCTCTTACTAACTTAAAGAATACTGCAGATATGACATAAACTGTCTTATGTAAAGAAATAGTTCTTTATAATGGAACTGTGGTTGGACTTTCAAAGTGTAAAAACTGGGTACATTCAATAAAAAGTGGGGAAGAATATTTCATGAAAATTTGGTAATACCTGCATCCTCTGTGCAAAATTAGAATTTTTAAGTTTATTAACAACTGCATTCTTTTAAAGGCACAAATTTTTGTATGCTAACATCCACCTACAAACATATTATTTTACCAGCTTTGAATAGCAGCTTTGCTGGTAAAAAAAAATCTCATTTTACATAAGGATGTCACTTTTTTGTAACACAAACACTGACAAAGGGGTGCATGTTCTACCTTTGTATTAACCTTTCTTTGCCTTTGCTTCTGACTTCATCTCTCTGTGTGTTCAATAGCTCAAGCAAAAGAGAGTGATAATTATTGCATTCATGTATAATTATAACTCAGATATGTGTTCGAAGAACTAACTGAAAAACTATGATGAAAATTTCCATGTTTTCACACAGACTGCAAATAACTTTAACATTTATTATGCAAGGTGAGTAAACTGACATCATGACAAAACCCTTCCAAGAAAAAGTGTGTGTCATCCTGTGTCTGTAGCCACACAGGATCACAGAAAGAGCAAAAGAAATTATAGATGTTCTTTAGGTAACAAACCTGCATACCTTGAACCCTCTGAACACAGGTTTGACACAGTACTGCACAATTCCTCTTGCCTTCAATTTAAGCTACAAGGTTTGTCTCAGAATTCTTTGTTTTCATTGGTTTTACAGTGATTGGCACACTATTTGAATGTAAAACCTGTGAATACATGCTGCAAACCTGTGGCAAATTAAGTGTGGTAACTGGCAAACCTGTGGCAATGTCCAGGGAAATCACAGTTTTCATGTAAAAGACCTGTGAATGATTATCCATGGCAGACACATGTGAAAACGCAAGGATTTGGAACTAATTGACACAGTTTCTTTTGTAAGGGAATTAACACATCATGATAATGCCAGTGGTAAAGTCACATGGTCAGTCAGAGAGATCTGAAGGGATTCTAAGTGTACTTGAGTGCAGTACATAAAATAAACATATATGTCTCACCACCACCTTTTCAAGAATAGGGATGGGGTGTATGAGTGCAGAACTCCTGTACTGAAGAATGTTGCACCTGAGAGGCAGTAGTCAGGGAGGGTTAAATGTAGTAATAGCATTGGGTTTATGGCCTCCTTAATGCTCGTGGTGGGGAATTGGGGTGTAAAGCTTTGGTTTGACAAAATTCCTGGCATTATCCTAGGAAATTTCTAAATGGCATTTATTGAGCTTTAAGTGACCTAAAAAAGAACACAGTTTGATGTTTTTCTAGGAATATGGGACTACTATAGTGGATATCAATGGTACAGGGAGTGTTGTGAATTGTATGTAGGATGGATGGTAATAGAAATTGCTTGGGGCTGTCGAACAATAATGTCAGCTATGGTGTTCCCAGGGTTGCACAAAGTAGGCTGGAAAGTGCTGCTTTAAAATATTCTGCAATCCAAAATCAAATACATTTTATCGGAAGCTGTTTCTAATGCAGACAAGTAGCCTAATTACACATTTTGAATATTAAGGTACAATATTTAGTTTGGGGAATGCTGGGCAATTTCTGGGCAACCTCTCCTCCCATCCTTATCCTGTACAACCATCATTAATTAGGTGTCCTCTCCCACAGTTTGAGGATTTACCATTGCAAACATGAGCAGCTTTAAAGCAATTTGGGCACAGAATAACAGGAAATATACTTGCCTCAGAGACCAATAACAAGTGACATTCACTCAAAAATGTGCTCAGTGGCTTATCCAAAACATACTTTTAGAGAAAGTATAGGTGCAAAGCTTTTATATGAATGGCACAAAGCACCTGGAGGTTGGGTGTGAGAGAGGTAAATCTCCCATAGTATATGCTTGGGAACTTTTTCAATTTTCCTGTTAAACTTTGAGTGATTGATTCCTTGACGTAGTCAGAGGAATCTATGCGATGGTGATGTTGTGTGTGTATGTGTGTGTGGATATGTATGTATGTATGTATGTGATGCTTGGCTTGTAAACACTCTATCTCAAGAACGGTAAACTCAATGGATCTGATATTTTACATGTATATACCCTTATTGAGTACCATGTGAGGTCTAGTGGTAGAGCATCCGCCTGTCACGCAGGAGACCCGGGTTTGATTCCCATGTCGAGTCATACCAAAGACTTTAAAAATGGAACCTACTGCCATTGAGCGTGATGCTCCGCACAAGTAATGAAGGGAAAACAATCCAGTGCCCCACAACTGGAAAAAAGGCAGTGGGCGCCGCTCGATTAAACCAAGAGGTTATAAGTTGAGTCATAAAACCCCATCTAACTAGCTAACCCTTTTTGAGTAGATGATCCCTATTGTTTTTGGTGAAGGTCAAATGTCATTTGGGGTCACCAGATGTCAAATGGTAAACACCTTGGAAATTGCTCGTAAGCATTCTATCTCAAGTTGTGTAACTTCAAGGAATCTCATACTTGGCCCATATTGGGAAGATGATCCCTCTTGTTTTGGTGGAGGTCAAAGGTCATTTGGGGTCACCAGAAGTCCAAAGGTCAAAATCTTGTTAGTTAGTTAGATGAGGTTTAACGGCCCAGTTTACAACCAATTGGTTCAAGTCGAGCTGGCCACGGCCTTTTTTCCAGTTGTGGCTCACTGGCTTGTTTTCCCTTACTCCATTGCTTATGTGGAGCATCACGCACAACGGCAGGTTCCATTTCTTGTAATCTTGTAAACACTATATCTCAAGAAGTGTAACTGTGAGAGATCTCATACTTAGCATGTGGATTGCCAATATTGAGTAGATGATCCCTGTTGTTTTTGGTGGAGGTCAAATGTCATTTGGGGTCACCAGAGGTCAACAGGCCAAAATCTTGTAAACACTATCTCTCAAGAAGTGTAAATGTGAGGGATGTCATAGTTAGTATGTGGATTGCCAATATTGAGTAGATTATCACTATTGTTTTTTGTGGAGTTCAAGTCATTTGATATCACAGAGGTCAAAAGTTTAAAATCTTTAAAACATGATATCTCCAGGTGGGTAACTGTGAGGGATCTCATACTTACCGTGTGAATTGCCTGTATTAAGTAGATGATCCATAACATTTTTGTGGAGGTCAAAGGTCATTTGTGGTCACCAGATCTCAAATGGTAAACACCTTGGAAATTGCTCATAAACACTATCTCAAGTTGTGCAACTTCAAGGAGTTTCATACTTGGCGCATATTGGGAAGATGATGCCTGTTGTTTTTGCTGGAGGTCAAAGGTCATTTGGGGTCACCAGAGGTCAAAATGTTGTAAACACTATCTCAACAAGGACAACTGTGAGGGATCTCATACATGCATGTGGATTGCCCATATTGAGTAGGTGATCGCTATAGTTTTTGGTGGAGGTCAAAGATCATTTGGGGTCACCAGAGGTCAAAAGGTCAAAATCTTGTAAACACTATATCCCTAGAAGCATACCTGTGAGGGATCTCATAATTAGCATGTGGATTGCCAATATTGAGTAGATGATCCCTATTATTTTTGGTGAAGGTCAAATGTCATTTGAGGTTACCAGGGGTCAAAATCTTGCGAACATGATATCCCCAGAAAGGTAACTGTGAGGGATCTCATACTTTACTGTGTGGATTGCCCATATTGAGTAGATGATCCTTATTGTGTTTTGTGGAGTTCAAAGGTCATGTGGGGTCACCAGAGGTCAAAAGGTCATAATTTATTAACATGATATCTCAAGTAGGGTTGCTGTGAGGGATCTCATGCTTGTCATGTGGATGATCTATGTTTGTTACAATATATACATGTCAAGTCAAGGAACCACTAAGCCTTTTGGCTTTCTGGTTTAAATCAGTTCTGGCATTATGTAACAGCTTATACATTTTTGTTTAGAGAACTGCACTCTTCTGCCTCTGCCCTGAAATTTCTTGGGGATGGGGTGCCCCTATTGCCACCCTCTGGATCTACCTCTATTGCCCCAATACAGCCTTTGTGGACAACTTTAATACTATGTTTTCTATGCTGAGATAAGTTTTGCAAGATTTTACAAGCAAGAAAGAAAGTCATAGTAGGAAAGATGGTGTTAAGTTTCTGTGGCTGATCGTAGTAAAGGTTACTTCCTGTTTTTGGATGGTTGTTAATGATAGCTTTTGATAAAGTTGCCAAATTTGAATACTATTGCTTGCAGCTTTTGGAGTAAGTTTTGTATTAAGTTGATAGCATGCAGAAATTCAATGGGAATTCAAAAATTTGATTGTTTCAAAACTTGCTGTTTTTGTTGGCTATGTCTTGCTGATTTGTAGCTAATGCTACTGTGTGCATCACAATTTTGTGGTTACCAATTTGTAAACTGTGATTTTTTCCCCCCATCTCATTTATTTCACAATAAGTTTGCCAAGATTCGTAAACTATTTTTGCAAAGGCTACATACAAACATGAAAAAGGAAAACAATATATCGGAAGCAAGTTAATTTTCCATTGGGCATGACAGAATCTATAGATAAAATGCTAATTATCATCTCCAAACAACATTTCACAAACGTTGAAGGTTTCTTTTAATTCCTCATATGAAACATAAGTTTTAGTTTTACCATGATTGCTTCTCAAAACACTTTTTTCTACTTCTATAGAAAACTTTAATTTGAAAAAGAAATCATCCATTTTAGGGGGAGCATTTGTTTACTTCTGCTGGTAAATATAGTATTTAATGTTTAAGATCAAAAAGTTATATGGTTACCTTCTCAATAGCTTAGAACCAAAATAAATATCTTCTTTTGAGAAGAAAAACTCATTTTAAAAATCATTTCTCTACTTCTAATCACAAAAGAGGAGATTACTTGGCATCCCCAAAATAGGTGTTCAATAGTTTCATCACAAACATTAGCGAATGAACACAGTTGATTGTCACAAATTTTTCATCAAAAACAGGAGGTGATTTGTGCCAAAGTTCAGTGAAGAAATCTGTACTGAAAATACTGTAATTTAATCTCTCTGACAGATTGCCACAGGCTCAAGAAAATGTTTTGCCAAGTAAGATTACCAAATCTAAAGTTTTCACTCCATTTGGATAAAGCCTGTGGAGGAACAGAAACATTTTCCACCAAGTTTGAGTAAACAAATTTGAAAATTCTTAGTATTTGGTTCAGGCCATTAAAAATTCTTTTACCTCAACTTGTGCTAATGTTATCAAGGTAGTGGTAAATCTTCCAGTCCCCAGTAAGTAGTAAAATGACAATGAGTGGTATTAAATTTTTGTAAAAAGGCATGGTAGTTAAAAATTTTCTGTTTTCTTGCAAAATGTCTTTGACATACATAACCCCTATCAAACATTGACTGATAGTAAACTGTGATCTTATTGAAAGTATATGTTGTCCCCAAGTTGTGTGAAATTTCAACGTGACCAGGATAATATCTACTGTATTAGAGAGATGGTGTATAGTTAATAGATACAAGTAACAATTTGGTATTAAAACAGGTCTCTGAGTCTTAGCATCATCCAAAGACTGAACATAATTATCCTTTACCACCAAAGTCACTTTGGATTCACTGCCATATTTAGATTGTACATTCATCATTCCATCAGAAAGAGGGTCATACATTGCAAAATGGGTGGAAAAGTGGCAGTAGTGCTCTGTCAAAATAAGGTTTTACACGGTTTAGATGGGATTATCTCCCATAAAGAAGTATGATGATTTGTTTCACAAACAAAATATAAGAGATAAAAAAGCATACACAGGAAGGAAGTTTGTCCACCACTATCTGTAGGCCGGGTATTATTGTAACTAAAGTGAGTGAGAGTAGGGTAGGTCTGGTATGATAGCTGCCTTTCCTGACAGTAAAAATAGGACATGTTATGATAGCTGCCTTTCCTGATAGTAAAAATAGGACATGTTTTGATCGATTTTGAAAAAAATTTGCCTAATTTTCAGTAAATGTGTCTTAATTTACTTTTGATATGTGTAAGTCTGGAATAACTGTAGGCTTGCTAAAAAAAAAAAAACAAACCTGACCAGTTTTCTGACAGCCTTGTGCAAATGTGGTGAAATTATGCTGGAACAAATCAACAAAAATGTTAAAAATATTTGTTTTTTTCCACATCTTGTTTATTGTCAAATGAGCAGTATAATGTGTAAATAATGGTTTTAACAAAAATAATAATTAGATGAAATACAATATACATTCAACACTAACATTGTACATGTTTTAAATTAAAATATACAAGCAATACATTATCAAGTGAAAAATAGGTGTCCGTAGACACAAGTGAAGTATTTTTCATTTCGTCAAATATTTTCCCCTTTCGTTTTGACATGTTTGACTTGGAAGCAATGTACTCTTCCTTAATATAAACTGTATTTTATGGAGGAACTGGTTTCAATTAGGCTTAGAATTATTAAATTCACATGAAAAAATAGAATGCTTATAATAAAAGAATGAAAAAGTTCATTGAGTGGAAGTTATTAAAAGGACTTAATGCCCAAGAAGAAATACCTTTTAGATAAAACAAACTGCTTACCAAAAATTACTGTTCTGTTTTTCTAAAAGGAAACTGGCAGTGATGTGACATTCCCAAAACATGTGCTCAATATCTTCTTCTTCACTGTGGCAAAAGGTGCAAAGAGGGGTATCAGACTTTTCCATTTTGTTAAAAAAGTTTATATGTCCCTAGGATACAATGTAAAATCCTAAACTGAAAGTACTTGATTTTGGCCTCCTTAACTGTAAAATGGGCAGTTTTAAAAATACAGTGCCAATCTTCCTTACTGAGGTTAAACTTATGATTCCATTTTGGACAAGCTAAAGGGGGAAGGGAAACACCTTTTAGGATCAGGGGATAGATAAGTTGAGACATGTTTTGCTTGGCATTCAGAGAGTTAATTGGATGGCTCACTGTTATCGCTAACAGAATCAGCACTGAATATAGAATTTGTCCAATCCTTGGGAATTGCAGAAAGGATCCCATAGTAAGTAGTGAGAGGGTAAGTAGTGAAGTTAAATTTATCAAGAAATCCTCTAAAAGAAAGGGGGGGTGTTATTCTTGGAAAAAAGATTCTTAACATACATTATTCCTTCCCTGTGGAGTCTACTGTCGTAAAATAACGAATTGTCTATCTTTATAGAAGAGTTATTCCAAATTATTTGATTCCCTAAGCTGTGGCTGGTATAGGTAGCCTTACTCCATGCAGTGCAAATTTCTCTAATAAAACATTACAAATATTTTTAATATCACCTGCCTGGAAGTTGCACCTAAAAAGTAAAGTTTTACCATATATTGCAAGGGGTGAATCGAAAAATAATTTCCAATAACCAGTGTAAATTGCGTCATCATACCTCTTTACCCTCTTTACCTCTTAAGAGAAAATGAAAATGTTTTCAGATGTGTGACCTTCAAACCACCTTCCTCTTTCGGATTGATCATGGTGTTCCTTTTTACCTTTATATCTGGATTGCCACTCCACATAAAATCAAAGATACAATTTTCCACATTCTTAAAAAATTGTCAGTGGCGGTTTGGCAATACTTTGAAGAGAAAAACTAGTTGACTAATACCAAAGGATTTAACTAGGACATTTCTACCAGTGGAGGTAAGGTCCCTGCTGTTCGAAACTCTAAGTTGACTTTTTAGCCTTGATAACTTCTTCAGATAGTTATGACAGTAAAGATCATTCCCCTTGTGAGTAAAATAGACTCCTAAAGATTTAATTGGCCCAGAGCAAACGTTAACATGAAAACACTCAAGGTAAGCAGCACACTATTAATGAAAGAACCAAGTGGAAATAGATAAGATTTATCATAATTGATGTTAAAATCAGAGGCTTAAACCTATTAAGAATGTGAAGTAGGGGATCTAATGACTGTTTGTTACCATACGCAAAGAAAGTGGTATTGTCAGCATACTGTAAAATTTTTATTTCATTACCTAATATTCTAATTCCTCGTAAATGATTGTCGATGTAAACTCTTATAGCTAAAATGTCGACGCATAAAATAAAGAGGTAGGGGCTTAATGGTCAACCCTGACAAATACCCCTGTGGACTTTTACTTGGGGGTAAGCAAAAGTCTCAGTTGGTGACTCTTCGATTGACATCGGAGTTACAAAATTCAAAAGATGCAGAGAAGTTCATATTACACAGCATGCACAGAGAATGTTTTGATTACACATGGGATCTTTTATGCTCACCAGGATGTGGCCTTGAGCAGTGAACTATGTTTGTGTCTGCACAAGGAGAAGCTAAAGACAATTATGGGTGGGGCTTACCACCAAGTAAAAGTTATACTTGGGGTGATGCAAGTCCCTCTTTAAAGAGTTCCATGTAGGAAAAGACACAACAGTTCCAGTTAAAAAATAGTTGCTAAATCCAACAAATTGATAGACAAAATAAAGGTGACCATCAGTTTGCCAACAAGCCCAGTTCAAAATTGTGTGTTTTATGGGTGAGGTAAGTCACACTCTCCCCCTCTTCCAATCGGGCCCATAGCCAGCTTCACATTTTTAGGGGGGGCAAGTGTTGTGATTGGGGAGGGGCAAATGTTGTGATTGGGGAGGGGCAAATGTTGTGATTGATGGGGCATAAAATATTCCACCACATTAATTAGTGGGCCCGTAGCCCGTGGCTACGGGCCCACTTCCAATCTAATTGTCAAACTTGAATTTGACATTGTTGGTGTGCTAACTAAAGTTTTCTTCATTTAGTTAACATGTTTTATGTTTTGATTGGACAGACTGCTGCTGAGTTAGCAGCAAAGGAGGCAGAAGAAGCAGAGAGAGAAAAGGAAGCAGAGAAAGGAAAAGGAGGCAAGGGTAAAGATGTCGGCAAGAAGAGAAGCAAGAGCAAATCTCCATCAGGTAAGTAGAGGGAGGGAAAGAAAACTTTTGTGTTTGGTGTATAGCTCATAAAAGGTTGTGTAAATGTATCTTTGTTCATTTTCTGATGAATGCTGTATAAAAAGATGTAATGACCCTGTGTTATAAC
Organism: Holothuria glaberrima; assembly: GCA_009936505.3. Taxonomy (NCBI): domain Eukaryota; kingdom Metazoa; phylum Echinodermata; class Holothuroidea; order Aspidochirotida; family Holothuriidae; genus Holothuria; species Holothuria glaberrima. Next base: position 20,928 of record WURT03278036.1, read on the forward strand.
TGATTGGTAAAGATTTGGTTGATAAATTTAATCCCCCCTTCCTCAGTCTCCTCCACCCTATTATCAAAGTAAAGGAGAAGGGGAATTAGAACATAGAAATTTTAGAATTAGATTTGGATTTGTCAGTCATTTGGGATGTCAAATGCTATCTTTGGTGGATTTTTCATTTAAAATTTGATCTTTGCATTTTCCCTTCTTTCCTCGAGTCATGTGAAGTAAGGGGCACTGAGTATTTAATGGAAATACTGTTTACATTGCATCCACATGGCACAGACAAACACAGCCCTTGTTATTGGTTCCTTGCTTTAGCAAAGGAACCTATGTAGACAGGTTGGCATGTGTTTGTGTCTGTGACACTTGCTTCGGTACATTGTAACTCAACAAGGGAAAGGTGAACTAAACTTAAACTTGGTATATAGATCTGCCAAAGTGAGGTGTGCCCTGTTGTTTTTGGGGGTCAAAGGTCATCTGGGGTCACCAGGGTTCAAACACTGAAAGCCTTGTTAACACGATATCTCAAGATAGGAAGCTTGGGTAGATTTCATACTTGGTATGTGGATGGGTTATGGTGAGAAGATGAATCCTGTTGTTTTTGATGGAGGTCAAAGGTCATCTGGGGTCACTGAGGGTCAAATACCTCAAACCTTCTAAACACGATATCTCAAGAAGAATAGCTCCAAGGGGGATCATACTTAGTATGTGCGTTGGCCATATTGAGTAGATGATCCCTGTAGTTTTTGGTGGAGGTCAAAGGTCATTTGGGGTCACCAGAGGTCAAAAGGTCAAAACCTCGTAAACAGGATAACAGAAGGATAACTCGAAGGGATGTCATACTATTACTTGGTATGTGGGTTGGTCATATTGAGTAGATGATCCCTATTGTTTTTGGTGGAGGTCAAAGGTCATTTGGGGGCACCAGAGGTCAAAAAGTAAAAACCTTGTAAACATGATATCTCAGAAAGGTAACTTGAGGGATCTCATAATTGACATGTAGATTGCCCATATTGAATAGTTGATCCCTCTTGTTTTGGTGGAGGTCAAAGGTCATTTGGGGTTACCAAGGGTCAAACACTGAAAACTTTGTTAACATGATATCTCAAGGTAGGAAGCTTGGATAGATTTCATACTTGGTATGTGGATGGGTTAATACGGTGAGAAGATAAATCCTGTTTTTGTTGGAGATCAAAGGTCATCTGTGGTCACTGAGGGTCAAATACTGAAAAACTTGTTGACACAATATCTTAAGGTAAGAAGCTTGGATAGATTTCATATGTAGTATGTGGGTTCCTTATGGTGGGGAAACACTTATTTTTGGTGGAGAGCAAAGGTCATCTGGGGTCACTGGAAGTCAAACTCTGAAAACCTTTTGAACACTATATCTCAGTGTAGGAAGCTGGGATAGATTTTATACTTTACATAGTGTTGCATTAAATCCAACAGAGAACTCATATGAGTTTTGTCGGATGTCAGAGTGGAAATCACCAGATGCCAAAAAGCAAATTCCCAAGAATTCCCAAAATCAAATATATGCACAAAACTTTATTATTCCAGTATTCCAGCACATTAAGATCACATTCCACCAATGACTGAAGGAAATGTGACATCTTGCAGACATGAAAAGTATCTCAAGGTTAGGTGAAATAATTACAATTTTTATCACTAATTCTGCCATTTTGAAAACCTGCATGCAAATACTGCCTTTTTGGTTTCGATGATAAGAGAAACCTATGCATTCATGATGGCGTGTGTGTATGTGCGTGTGTGTATGTGTGCACTCACAAACATGTCCTTAGCGGGTACTGAGGCAGCCGACTCGAGCTCCGCTCTGGCACGTCTTTCCTAGCTCAGGCGCGGCTGGAATCTGAAGTAGCTACCCGAAAATTCGGCCACTGCAATGAGAAGTCACATGCGGCTGCACGTGCCTGCCTTGCAGTTCAGCCCCCCTCAAGCACATAGCTCAGCTCGCCTACTTCGCGGGCAGCTTCACTGCTGTGTAATTCCCTTACATTCCCTATCGGGTCCTTTCCTAGTACCCCGCAAGGAATTGATTGTGGGTACGTGTGCGCCTAAGCTGTGTCTGGGTTGCAGCATGTATGTGTGCACTCACAAACACGTCCTTAGCGGGTACTGAGGCAGCCGGCTTGAGCTCCGCTCTCACACATCTTTACTAGCTCACGTGCAGCTCGAAACTGGCGTAACCCCAAAAATTCGGCCTCAGCAATGAGAAGACGCAGCGCGGCTGCACGTGCCTGCCTTGGAGCGCAGCTGGCCCTCAGGCATGGAGCTCATCTTGCCTACTTCGTGGGCAGCTCCGTTGCCTTGCAATTACCTTGCATTCCCTATCGGGTCCTTTCCTAGTACCCCATAACGCATTGGATGTGCATATGTGTGTGTGTGTACATGATGGCTTTGCTACTAAACATGATATCTCAAGAAGGGTAACTCCGAGGGATCTCATACTTGGTATGTGGGTTGGCCATATTGAGTAGATGATCCCTGTAGTTTTTGGTGGAGGTCAAAAGTCATTTGGGGTCACCAGAGGTCCAGAGGTCAAAAGGTCAAAACCTCAAACAGGATAACTCAAGAAGGGTTACTCTGAGGGTTGTCATACATGGCATGTAGGTTGGCCATATTGAGTAGATGATCCCAATTGATTTAGGTGGAGGTCAAAGGTCATTTTGGTCACCAGAGGTCAAAAGGTAAAAAATTGGTAAACATGATGTCTCAAGCAGGGCAAATCTGAGCAATCGTATACTTAGTGTGTGGGTTGCCCATATTTAGTAGATGATCCCTATTGTTTTTGGTGGAGGTCAAAGGTCATTTGGGATCACCAGAGGTTAAAAGGTCAAAACCTTGTAAACACGATATCTCAGGGAGGGTAACTCCCAGTAACCATATACTTAGTGTGTGAGTTGGCAATATTGAGTAGATGATCCCTATTGTTTTGGTGGAGGTCAAAGGTCATTTGAGATCACCAGAGGTCGAAAGGTCAAAACCTTGTAAATTCATGCGATATCTTAGGGAGGGTAACTCCCAGGGATTCATACTTAGTATGTGTGTTGGCCTTATTGAGTAGATGATCCCTTCTGCTCTTGGTGGAGGTCAAAGGTCATTAAGGGTCACCAGAGGTCTAAAGGTTAAAATCTTGTTAACAATATCTCCAAAAGGGTAAATATGAGGGATCTCATACTTGGTATGTGGGTTGGCCATATTGAGTAGATGATCTGTATTGTTTTCAGTGGAGGTAAAGGTCATTTGGGGTCACCAGAGGTTAAAGAGTCAAAACCTTGTAAACACAATATCTCAAGAAGGGCAAGGAATCACCATGTCTTTTGGCTTTCTGGTTAATATTGCAGAAGATTCTCTGCCCACAAAACAGAGGACAGTTGTTAAGTTCACTAGATTGTTATTGGTTTCGATGAAAGAGAAACCTAGGTGGTCATGATGGCATGTGTATGTGTGTGTTTGTGACACTTTGCTTGTGCACGAGATATCTCAAGAAGGAAAACTTCTTTGAACCTCAAACTTATTGTGTAGGTACCTCATATAGAGGAGAAGAACCCTATTGTTTTTGGTGGAGGGCAAAGGTCATGTGAGGTCACCAGGGGTCAAACTCTCAAAACCTTGTGCAGGCGATATCTCAAGAAGGGAAACTTTTTTGAAGCTCAAACTTGTTGTGTAGGTGCTCCATATAGGGGAGAAGAACCCTGCTGTTTTTGGTGGAGGTCAAAGGTCATTTGAGGTCACCGGGTCAAACTCTCAAAACCTTGTGCATGCGTTATCTCAAGAAGCGAAACTTTTTTGAAGCTCAAACTTGTTGTATAGGTACCCCATATAGGGGGGAAGAACCCTATTGTTTTTGGCAGGGGTCAAAGGTCATCTGGGGTCACTTGGGGTCAAAGTCAAAAAACCTTGTTAACATGGTATCTCAATGTAGGAAGCTTGGATTAATTTCATACTTAGTATGTGGATGTGTTATAGTGAGAGGAAGAACCCTATTGTTTTTGGCAGGGGTCAGAGGTCATCTGGGGTCACCAGGGGTCAAATTCTCAAAACCTTGTGCACGCAATATCTGAAGAAGGGAAAATTCTTTGAAGCTCAAACTTGTTGTGTAGGTACCCCATATAGGGGAGAAGAACCCATTTGTTTTTGGCGGGGTCAAAGGTCATCTGGGGTCACTGGGGGTCAAAGTCCAAAAACCTTGTTCACATGGTATCTCAACATAGGAAGCTTGGATTACTTTCATAGTAGGGCAGATATGTAACAAAAATTGGTTGAGATGCTCACATCCGGCGGAAAGTGTAAAATTTTGTATACAGGGGTATTTTGGGGCGCTAAGTTCAAAAATTGCAGGATCCAACAGATCTGAGCACTGGGTCTGCCACCATCTTGAATTCTAATATGGCCGCCATGACGAAACATTGAAAATCCCTATCTTTGGTTCTAAATGACCCGTGGCACAGATAATTAGTACA
>WURT03278147.1:0-25399 GCA_009936505.3 Holothuria glaberrima
TCCAACCTTTCACATCATGCTACAAATTAGATTGAAAGATCCCATATTGATGCAAGACCCCTAAAGATGTTTGGAGACGAATCTTTTTTTTTTCTTGGAATTGTTGTGATCATCATGTGTTATTACCTTCATAATGGTCATGAGATGAAATGCAAACCGTGACGCATGCGCCGCGCAGCGCGCGGAAACTTTTCGTTAAATAAGATTTCCGTGAAAAAACCTGCATTCAGAATATGCATCAAGACACTTTCAATTGCCGAACAAACATATATGCCACTCAGAAAGCTAGTCTTTTACCTAGTAATTCGTAAACAGCTTTGGACTTTTGCTGCTGTGCTTCTCTGGAGTTGCTATCGAAAGATACTGATAATAAGAACAACATTGTGGTAAGGTTTGAAGCGCGCAGAGCGCGCGACAATTTTGATAGTTTGCGAAGGATTTGCGAAAATTCTGATAGTTTGAGAAACATTTGTGATAGAAAATGATTGCAATAGATCCATCACTCGGTCGAAAACACACCTCACCCTACCCTCTAGAGAAAATTATAGCTTAAACGTCTTTTTGGATCATTTAAAGAAATTTCTCCTCTTTTCTCGCCTCTCTTTTTCTTTTCTTTCTTCATTTTTTCTCCCGTTTTTCGCTTCTTTTATTTTTCCTCATTTTTCAATGGGGGCGCATGGACTACTGGGCCCCCTGGATACGCCGGTGTCTACCCTACATTACAGTTTTGACCTTGCTGATTTCAAGGCCGGGGTCCTGCTTGAGTAAGTCGTGGAAAGTTAAGAGTTCGTTTATCTGGTTTCCTGTTACCATGTTAAAGTGTCCAGTGAATCAGCGTTGCCACATATTCATCACTCCTTGAACAATGACCAGCAAATATAATTTTCCCACTACTTCTAATTTTTTGGGTTATGTGGGGCAGGTCTCCCTACAACTTTGCTTTTGCTACTTGTTGCATCCACTTGATATTAAGTAAAACTGTCAGCATACGGATGTAACAGCCTTTTGGAAATACTTCGCGGTGATGATCCTTACTTACGGTTTTTGCATCGTGAACCATTTTGTAATTCGGGGTCCAGCTCGCTTTGGTACATTAGACGACTTTCCAGACATGTTGCTTGCATTGCTCGCCTACGAACTGTACGAACTGAGGCAGTTTATGTGAAGTGATGAAGTGATATATGGATATGATGGATATAATATAATGTGTGATAGATGTAGTAGTTTTCCTGCGTAAAATATCATAACAGAATTATTCCATCTTACATAGCCGTGCAGAGTTTACGAACTTTTTTGTATGGGGCCTTTGGGATACGTCCCAGACTTGTCCCGGGGCACTGGTGTAGAAGCAGTTGACTCAGGGGGCTGCTGACTCAGGTGATTATCGAAGGGGGCTCAGCCCCTCTGCCGTTATACATTAAAGCAACGCGCACAGCTTTTCTGATGTGCACATTTGAGATTTCAACATGGATTTATGACAAGCCAGAGTCCTGACCCCTAACTCAGACTAAGCTCTAAACTTCTGCCCGGGGGTAGTCTGACCATATTATTTCTGCACGCATGAAGTAGGACTATGCAAAGTGCCTATTTCTACTGACAAGTTCCATGGTTTTCTGATCCATCGAATTGATTTTCTCTGTTTTGCTTTTCGCCGGTCCATGGGTAGATTGAATGATAGGTGATATAATTTTAAGAATGATATTCGTTACTTTTAATTCTTTGTCTTTCACTTTTTGGACGTTTTCATTGCATTAAAATACTATGCATGGCAAAATTATTGGGGGCCGATCCACCACTGAGTGTCTTCCCTGCCCCGTTAAACAAATATTTAGTAATTTTACAAATTGAGTAGTGTAAAGTATAGGGATACCATTCAGTGCATCCACAATTTACATACCGTTGTCCTCAGGCTGGTTCATAAGCGGCATAACAAGATGCAAATTGCTTAAGATACTTATACGTGTAGAATGCTATTCTTTTATTACTATGTGAGCCATACTAAGTTTTCAAAATTTTAAAATTTGACTAACAACTCTTCGACCTGGGAGAAATGGGGTTCTAGGTCCTTGAACTTTCTCAATGGATGGATCATTAAGTGACCTCAAATTTTTGAGGTAGTTTAATTTCAGGATATACCAGAACCTATTGCAAGCTAGACATGGAGTGAACAACACTTAAACAAGGCCTGCATGGATCTGTCACGTGCCTTTTAATTGTAGACTTAGTCTTCTCATACAGTGTATTTTGTACAGGTTGCAATGGCTTGTTGTGAAGTGCTTCTTGTCAGGGAACAGTCAGCGGTTATCTCATTATATGATTGGCTTCCTCTTCTTTGTCTTGCAACACGGGCCCGGGTGGGCAGTAGCTATTCACATCAGCACCTTTATTTTTTTCTTTAAGCGACTGGTCCTATGTGAAATGGGTGGCAACCTCCACTCAACCATATTAAGCAGTTCACACCTGAAAATAAGAAAACGGTATATATCATGGACGCATGCGAACACCGCCGAAAGCGCCAAACTTATTACGCTTTTGCAGTGTTATACATCATTTTTCCATTGCCTTCCAAAAATAACAAGCGACTTGACTTTTCCCGCCCGTCTGGTTTTATGATGTTGGAGGGGTATGTAATATGTATTATATGGTATCCCGCATCGAATTAATGCGAAATTACCCACTCATCCATAAGGACCAGCGTTCTTACGAAAGTGAGGCAGCACATGTAGTTCATAAGGAACACATAAAAGTCCAATGGGGTATGCAATGCCTTCAGCTTTGACCATTCCAACCCATCCCATTTCCATTGAAGAATTGATGTTCCAAGATTAAGTACCAAATGATAACTAACTGGCGATCTAACGGCCTGGTCTAAGATGGCCTCCTTCATTCGGTAATGATAAACGGTTTGGGTCAAGTCATAAAAATCGTGAGATCGGAAATATTTTCGACATTTGAACAATAGAAAGCTGAGCCCCAGGCTACACCCCACAGTGGTGCACATATCACATGCGATATACGGGTACCATGCATGCGTAACATCCAATGTCAACGGTAATTAGACCGGTCAGCATGAAATTTATCATTTACGGTACCTTCTTATATATAAAAACCCTTCGATATCGGCATGGAATTTACCATTAACCTTTAACCTTCAAATGAAAAATGCCCCAACCTCGATAATATCGATGAATTATCTTTCACAATTTTTGGCCAACATATTTTGTGGTTCTTATTCATTATACAAACGAAGGTGACAGACTCTAGCCGTAAATAAGGAAGTGAGAACCTAGACTGTGGCGCTATTTTTCACGTAATTTGATAAATCTCATAAATTATAGTCTCTATGTAATTGGCTTTGGGCGTTTCCCGCTGACTTCAAGACATTGTCCATATTTGTGGCCATGTTTGTGTCCCCGGGAGGTTACTGTTTGTTACCTGCCACCAGGAAGAGTCAAGGTAACCCTTCATTGCAATGGCTATCTTATAAAACTTTTTATATCTGCTGTCAAAGGCTTCAATCTTCCGGAAATATTAATGTCAGCTTGTGAGCACCTCTGGCTAATTCTTGCTGTAAGGCCGAGGTTACTATCTGATGGCAACGGTGCTTATATAAAACTATCTTAAAGGGGGAATAAAAACAACTTTTTGATCAGTTTAGGTGTTATGGTTGTGTTCTCCTACCCAAGTGTCCAGGCTGGTCAGTTAGGTGAGTGTCCCCCGCAATCAACTCTTTTCGACACCTTTCACCATGAATTAAGATTCATGACTACAAAACAAGAGGGAATCTCATATCATATATGGAAAATTATCGGTATCGTCACGGTAGCTATGCGAATATATACAATCTCATATGAAGAAATCAGAACTATCATTTAAATGCGTGGTATGCAGTGTCATTAAAGAAAGGTAGTCTCTTCACTCAAGGTTAATTGACGATTTTGTCAACATGATTTTTAACATTACAATATGAATACAAATATAAAATGGATTGCTGCGTAGTAACGCAATTACCACGGCATTCCTTTACAAATCAGTGACACAAATCGCATGGGGGTGGGCGGTGGTGGGCATCACCCCCAAACCTAACAAACCTACCATTCCGCCCCCACACAAAAAACTTGTGTAAAGGTATTTATGAAATTGTTGAAATTTTAATAGATTGCTCTTGAAGGGAAACAAAACCAAAATGTCTCTGATTTTGTTCAGTCCGTTTCATGAGCATCAATCATATACGCTAACGGTCGAATTACTACTTCAAGAAGGAAAGCAGTGACCTTACTTACTGCAAAACCCCTTACAGTTTCCATCCTTCCTAAGGCCCAAACCCACTGAATTATGAAGAATCTGCCTTGCCTCAAGTCCGAATTAGGCTACGAAGAAAATGGGCAAAGTATGATGTCTAGGTCTGTTAAGTTTAAATTCGTTGATTTAGATAAATTGTCTGCAAAATAAAAGGAAACATAACTAAATATCTTTAGAATGAAATTTTCGGCGCAAATCATGCTAATTCACCACGTCCGATTACTTCATGCTTCGCGTACTCATTACACTTTCCCGTATAAATCAGTAAGTATATATTGTGCGAAACCAGATAGATTCTCTGGAATAATCTATCCTCCCAGCCATCAACTCACTGTAGTTCGAAGAAATCGACACGACGTTAGCCCGAATTAGGCCCTTTTGAGAGAAGTGATGGGCTGCGATTTTGTGGTCTTTTAGTTCGTATTCATTGCCCTTATTAAAAATACTTTATTCCAGTGCCTACAATTTTCTAAATAACCTAGAACTTCCGAGGGCTTCTCCTGGGAGTTTCTCCCTGGACCCCACCGAGACCCAAATTAGGGCTACTGGACCCTTCGCCCGAGAAGATTCTCCTGGGGCCTTTTGGGTCAAATAGAGATGTGCCCTTCTGGCACACATTACGTGGCCTTACAGCGTGGCAAACAGGAGTTCTTCATTGGTATAAAAACTAAGAGACAAAGTACCGTTCTCAATACGAGAGAAAACATAACGACGGGCTGGGGAGGGCAGTATTTTATCCTCACGTTCGATCACGTGGCATGGACAGAGTCGTGTCCAACTTTTTGAACGAATACCTAATACTCTTACAATGAGTTGGCAGTCAGTGTGACGTTAATTGGCTAGTGGAGTAACATTAAAATTAAATTAATGCCATGCATTTATAAAAATACAACAGTCGTTGTCATTGTCCCTTTCAGCATGATTTCAAGAACGAATTGAATCAAACCTGACCCTATCAGTACCTCAGTTATCCAATACTTTTCAATTTGCTCCGCTGCTGTCTTGATTTTCTATGCATTTCCTTTGATAACGCCTCACGTAAGTGCTACTCTTCGTAAACCATGTGTAAAATCAATTTCTTTGGTCCATGTAGAAATCCGTTACTTTTGACAGTTGTAATGTTCAGTGCAACAAGTTTAATAAAGAGAGTGTACCTTTAACTTTTGAAATTGCTCATGAATGTGTTTTGGTGCTTACGAGGTCATACCAATTTGTGGTGGGGTAAATTAAGGTCACTTATTACAAAATGAAGTGCAAGGACGGACTTCATATGATATCATCTAGGATCTGAGAAAGTTGATAAACGAATGTGTCAACGTTAAAAAGGAAAACCTTTACCTTGGAACAGAAATTTGTGTATTTAACATGGCTATTTTTGATTCTTGTCTTGGGATGCGGTTGAGAGATTAATTCCTAAATACTTCCGGAGACACGTAGAGTAAGGACAAGGTTAAGTCCGATTTGAATTTCCTGTTCTGCAGATTTCAGCTTACGACGACCTCATTAATTGATAACTGTAAAGCTAATACATAGTATCGAAATAAAATGATTCCCATTAAAAATGTACATAAATGGAGTTGTTTCTGTGCTATACGAAATTTCCTAATGAAACATGCAGGCTAACAAAGGTACAAACGCAAGTTTTATAAAAATTATTGAGTGCATGGTGAATTCAGATCACTTGATTACCTCATTTAACAATTTTTTTAATGATGGGGGTTGGGGAAGAATAAGTTACATGCTATATTGCACTACGTAATGATTCACAATAAAAGTTTTTGGGTGTAAAATTATTAGTCAGCATGAGAGAGCATGAAGCACACGTACGGTAATAATACGTACCAATCGACACTAATTCTGCTACGTATGTATATTTCATGCATCTTAATCCATGTCGCTTATTTTGTATTAAATGGAAAGCGACTCTCATCTTTTACATTTTACTCTTCCAAACTGGCAACTCCCTGGTTCACAGAACTCTTTGACATCAGTACTTTGAATGATGTTGCTTTCACTTAACCATTACCTGTTATCATTAAAGGTACACTCCAATTTTCCCGAGTTTTCTACGGCATATTATATTTAACTTCAGAAATGTTCAAGTATAGGCTTACCTGATCCATGCATAGGCAGGGCTGACTGCACAGACTTAAAAATTTATGGAATGGATCAAAACGGAAAAGAGCTGGGAAGCAAGAACTCACAGAAAAATGGCAGCCGAGAATAAGGAGGAGAATAAACGAAACCAAAAGAGCGAAGATGGTGTATAACTTAACCAATCATGCATACAAAAGAACACAGGCAGCATTGATTCGGGTAATAAGAGAAAACTGGAATTTATACATCTAAAAGTAGATGAATGGCGTGTATTGATCATGCTGACGGGCAGTGACGACAGAGATGTCAGTGACGGTAACTTAAAACTGTGGCAGTGGCGATAACCGTGGCGATGATAATCGTCTTGGTGTTGACCAAAGATATTATAAGCATAGATTCCAAAACTTAAAATGGCGCGGTGACTCCTCATGAAAGCCAAAATATTGGGGCGGAAGTGCTAATCACTGCTCAGTCGTTTTGAAAACAAACAGGCAAATAAATGTCTTACAAAAGTATTAATACTTGCTACTTCGGGATAGCCTATTGTTAATTTAAGAAGTATCACTCCTCAATAAATTTCACTTAAATAAGAATAAGCTATTTTTTTCATCGCGGCATTCCACATATGTACACTTGAACATGAACGCACAATGACTGGATTTGCATGTCCACGGAAATTCATTGGTCAGTTTCTATGGTATCTTTACTTGACGCACTTTTATATGCGCGTTCAATTTCTGAAGTGCTCACAACGGGAAAGCAACTAGCGGATCGTTTTCCGAGCACGCAGAAGTGTGCGTCAAGTATTCCGTATAAAAAGCACAGAGAATTGTATTCTTCGAAATTTGCGGGTATGCAACGCTCACGCAAGCCACGCTATTCTAACAACGACATTTTCTGTATTGCGCGCCCATTATTATACGCATATCAGCGAATAGAAAAGTGCGTATGTCAAATCCATACTTCCGCCACGATATTTGCGTCTGCATGAGAAGTCATTTTCCGTAACGGTGTAGGTAAAGGAGTTTGGTATCTATGCTTACAAGATCTTTGGTGCGGTTAACGATGATAGTGATTTCGTTTTGAGGCATGTATACATCAGACTAAAAAAATCCATCGGAAATCTTGCCGTCACCCCTCTGTCTGTATTCAGATGTCGACAAAGCTTGATCTTAACTAGGCGAGTGGGTGGGCGCACACGGTTAAGCTAGGGAGTAGCCTCCAGTATACCAAAATTCATGTATAAGAGTAAGAACATTCTAAGACTGTTGTTGAATGAGACATACTTTGGTAAAAAATATGATGTATCCACATGTCAAAGGAGCATATTACATCTGTGCGGTTATAGTGGGACCATTTCTAGTGGTTAACCATGTCGCAATCAAGAAGCAAACGGGTCTTATTAGTATTATCTCCAATTCATCGGCTGTTTTTATTAACTACATTTAGCATGTTTCTTTTAATTTATTTTATTATTTTTACTATTTTGTTTACCGATATGGCTCGCAACCATACATTATCCCAGTTCATTAAGTGAGTGAGTGAGTCTGTTTCAAGAGAAGAAAAAATCTATCGTCAATCGTCTATAAACGCCCTCTATTTGCAGGTTTTCGGCGCCGCTGAAATATCGGTAGCTATAATGCTATTCCGATGAACAGTGATTCGTGGTTGCTTCTGCAGTGAGCCCCAATACCCAGTTTTAGGGATTATTAGCGATAGGAAGCAGTAAATTCCAGTGGCGGCGGAACCGGGGGGGGGGGACTTCGGGGGCTAAGCCCCAATGAAAAAGTGAGGGGCTAAAGTAATGTTCAGCCCCCCCCCCCAACATTTGCCAAGTGCAGACATGAGATCCATATTTCAAGGTTGGGTACATGTAGCTTAGAACACTCGGGAAGTGCCGAGGGTTTTGTACAGCCAAAAATTTTCTTGTGCGCTCCACGCCAATTGATGGTGATGCTCCGCTTAGAAACATGTATTACCATTTTTAATAGATTGTTTTTTTTTTATTTTTCATTAATTGAGTATTTCAAGGCTGGGTACATGCAGATTAAAACACTCGAGAAGTCCCGTTTCCGGCCATCTGGAGGGTTTGTAAAGCCAAAAAATTTTTCTTGTCCCATCCGCGCCAACTGACGGTGGCGCTCCGCTTAGATAGACTTCCTGGCACTCAGCCCCCAATATTTTTTTCCGTTCCGCCGCGCCTGGTAAATTCTCTCACTGTATATAGAGTGCATTATGCGAAATAACAAATAACGAGTGCCTGTGTCGAAGTTCAGTGGGAAACAAGTTAACTAAATATTTTGGAAAATTTGATATCAAACTACATACCTTTCAACGAGTTACAAAACACCACAAAGAGGCCTATAGAATATCTCTTGGGACGTGTACAAACTTTCCCCGCCTTACGGAGTCACAAGGATTCCAGGAAAACAAAAGAATCTCGTGATAATGGTTTGCTCTAAGAGTATGCATGCGAATTGTACATTACTGGTTAGCTTTGCCAAATTGACTTTCAGATTTCAAATTCGTTCAGTCTGCAACTCTACATTCATGCAGGGTAATTTGACCTTTGTCCTTCGATTACATGTGACCAGATGACTCTGGGCCACATATAGCAGCGAAAATCATTATTCATCGTTGAGGGGAGGACATCAATAAAGTTATCAGTAGTTTTATTCGACAGCCTAGGTTAGTGATAAGAATGTGGGACTTCCTTTCCTTAAAAGAATGTCAGAGCAGGCAAGACGTACTATGGGCAACTGCACAGGCATCGTGCTCTAAATTTATGTCATAAATCACCTCCCTGATATAACTGACCGCTGCTTAGGCCAAATTTGACCATAACTGAGAGACATTTATGTAAAATGATGTTCTAGTCCTACATGAACTTAGTAACTACGTGAAATGGAACATGATTGCCTGAAATACTCTCTCTAGCTATTATGAATAAAAGTTGCTTCCTTATTCTCAAATGTTTTGAGTGACACTTTAATCATTGTGAGCTTTAAGCGTATTGCGAAGTATCTGCAGGGGAGGACTGTAATATGGTCTTGTAATTAACACAAAGAGCCCCCAAATTTACATTTGCGTTTTTTAACATTCAGTGATACAAGCTTGTTCCGAAGTTAACAATTTTTTTTTTTTTTTTTTTTTTTTTTTTTTGCATAGGCACGCATTATCTCTTTGCTATACTATTCTGTGATAAGAATTACATGGGCGATTTTCTCCAATTTTAACATAGGCCTATTTGTTCGCCGCTGTTAATGTAATTGAGGAGCTCTTTTTGTTGTTCATATAGGCCAATTGCTAGTCTGTGCCCTTGTTTTTCGAACGTTTAATGAAACATAGGCCTAAAAGTTTGCATTGCAACATTTTTTTTATAGCAGAAAGGTATTGTCAACGTTTTTATCTCGAAGGGTGGCAACACTTGTGAAGAAGTCACTTACGATATCCTCCTAAAAAATTCTCTCTTATAATAGCAGTAACAAGTGATTAACGAACACCATCCTTGTAATGACCTACAGACTATTCGGTTCGTTGAATATCGTCCTTGTACAGTAAGGGTGGAGGGGTTATTTATAAAACTTATCAGCTCCAGGATGATAATTTGGGCATCTTGCAAGGTAGCCATGTTAACGTATATAAAAGCCACTGGCGTAGGAAGAGGGGGGCTGGGGGACTGGCGCCCCCAGTGAAATTTGTAGGGGGCGGAAGCATGCTTTAGCCCCCACTTTCCAAGCAAGAAAACCAGTTATTTGTCTCTTCTGTAAGAAATGTCAAAAATTTGCATTAATTTACCTAAAAATTTGTCCAAAGTGATGCACCAGATTGCATCTAAGGACCCTCAAATATCAAAAATTTTCCAAAGGGCTAAGTAATGTCAAAATCTGCAGTGGTTAACCTTAAAATTTGTCTAAGATAATGCACCAAATTGCATCTTAGGACCCATGAATATCAAAAATTTTTCCAAAGGGCCAAGAAAAATCAAAATCTTGCAGTTATTTACCTTAAGTTTTGTCCAAAATGATGCGCCAGATTGCATCTATAGACCCTCAAACGTCCGAAAAATTTCCAAAGGACTATAAAGAAATGTCAAAAATTTGCAGTAATTTACCTTTACATTTGTTCAAAATGATGCACCAGATTGCATGTAAGGACCCTTAAATATCAAAAAATTTTCCAAAGGACTAAGAAATGTCAAAAATGTGCAGTAGTTTACCTTTAAATTTGTCCAAAATAATGCACTAAATTGCATCCAAGGGCCCTAAAATATCAAAAAATTTTCTAAAGGACTAAGAAATGTCAAGAATTTGTAGTACTTTACTAAAAATTTTTCCAAAATTATGCACCAAATTGCATCTAAGGACCCTCAAATATCCAAAAATTTTCCAAAGGGGGAGGGGTTAGACCCCTCCCCAGGACGGCTATCCGAAACAAGGTTTAGCCCCCCCCCCCAGTCTTGAACAGCTTTCTACGCCTATGATGAAAGCATATATTGTATATAGCCTACCCTAAGAAATACAGAAAATAGAAGTAGAGAATAATACTGACAGTCGTCAAAAGGTGACCACTCAAAATGTTGCCGTTACAGGCCCAGTTAGCTATCTAGAGTAGGAAGAGGAAACTTTTATGTATGTGTGTATGGGGGACTCATATGCATCCACCAATAGCGTATGCAACGAAAATCCTAATTTGGGAGCATTGCCCCACTTAGTAAGGTTCATTAGGTGGCCACGAGCCTTCAAAGTGTCATTAAAGCCTTGCTGTTCCATGAAGCTACAACGAATCATGGTCTTTCTAACTTTTTAGTTGGTTCATAGAGTGCTTTTAGGTATGTCCTTATCACTTGTTTTGAATGAACCCAACGGCAATAACAACTCGATTATTTGCAATCACCGCAATAACTAAGAATAATGATTTATAGAGGTCACCTTATCTTCCTCCAGTTAATAGCGATAAGTTGTTATTAAAAGCTTCCTGAAATTGAGCAAGCCTCCTCAACTTGCACTATGTTCTATGTATAAAAGGTTATACCATTCCCCGAGAGTTGTGATCGAAGTGAAAGCCCTTTCTATCAGATTGCCTGTTTATGTTAGTCCTGCTATATCCAGGTGGGGCGTATATACATGAATTCAGATGCAATCTGGTGCAACATTTAATTTCATTTGAAGTCAATTTTTTTGTTCCATTACAAAATTACAAAAAAATATATATATTTTTTAGAATTCGGTTGGGGGCATGGCCCCCTCCCCCTCTGGCTACGCCAACGCAATTTACAGGACGGCAGTAATAATCATAGGCGTACGGGACTCTTCCAATTTGGGGGGCAGAAAATTTTTTGCCCGATTCTCAAAAAGTTGCCCGAAATTCGTTGCAGTTCAGGTATATAAAATAGACCAATAAACGAAGCGCGCCAAAATTTCTGCAAGTTTTTCGGGCATTCGATCAAAAGTTCGGGAACTCAGTAGAAAATTTGGGCAATCTTTTTACTTTTACTTCATCTCTGCCGGAATTTCAATTTGAGTAAGGTATCAAATGTTGTTCATGTCTGGTCTATTTTTACAAAACTGAACTGGATTTGAGACCGACTTTTGGCGCTTAGAGACCGACTTTTGATTTTCACTGGGGGTTTTACACCCCACATCCTCCGTATCCCCCACCACCCCACCCCGTATTTACGCCCCTGACTGTATCTTTACAGGTCTAGCCAAATTGAATTGATCAGTTGATGGCAATCCCTGGGCTGACATTAAAGAATGTTGTGATTCAGATTTCGAAACTTTGGGTATGCAAGGGAATTCCCACTCTGACTTTTAATTTTAGGCTGTTCAAAATGCCAGAATTTTTACACATGACGCAGAATGTTGAGCATGTCAGTCAATGCCGAGTGGATATGGGGACTCCCAAACACAATTAATGTAACAGAAGTTGAAGCTGTAACCAACCAGTAGCTCTCACTTCACAAATATATGTCATAAAATGGCTGTTCTGTATGCTATTCAAAAAGTAAAATCTAGTACCCTCTGAGTACATGTTTGATAAATGCAACTTGAAGGGGAATGCCAAAGTTTTGTCGAACGTTCCTTCGTAGGTACCGATACAATCCCACAGTGTATACACACAGGCTTAATTCTGCGGCATAGTAGGCCACCACTGCCTGTATATTTCCCCTTAAAGTGGGCCTAAGTCTATAATTACAAGAATATATATTTTAGAGGTCGGAAAATGAATTCCTTTATCCAACTCCCCTTTTCAAAGCTTACTTCGTTGGGTGAGATATAAATGTTGAAATTTATTCACCTGATTTGAAATAGTTAATTGCGCCATGATTTGTGATTACAATTCACATTACCTGCTTTTTGTTTCCTTTTGATATTAAGATGTTTATCATCTTTGAACATCTACTGTTCTTTTGCATAGCATGTTGTATGTAGGGGGCTTAGTCACCCTATAACAGTTATCACATTTTGGCACAAGATGCAGTGGCTTTCGAAAGAAACAAAGAAAAACAGAGACAGTAATTGAGTAGTACAAGAATGACATCACAAATTATTGCGCAAACTGCCATTTTAAATTGAATAAGCTTCAACATATCTCCTGTGAAGATGGGAGCCATTTTGATGCATTCTTCCAACTTTGTAACATATATTTTTGAAACTTAAGACTTTTGGGACACCTTAAGTGAAGTCACTAATAAGGAGCCATGTTTGTGTGGGGCCACAATTTATACCTCTCGTGGTTGCCTCTTTTCCTAAACTCCTTACCGTTGCCTTATAGAATAAGGGGTACTTATTTATATTATGCAATGAGAGGTGGCCGTACACTACACCCTCTATAACAACCTGAATATAGTTCATAAAGAAACGTTTGCGACAAAGTTTAGCGAAACAGGCTAAACAGACCGGAAAGTTATTATCAATTGTAATGAATTTTTTCCCTGCCAGCCTGGAAACAATTGACATAGACAGACTCAATAACAGGTCAGCGAAGAATATAAGTATTTTGTGTAAAACATGTAATGAGTTAATGATTTTTTTCAATGATTTTCAACGATGGAAGTTTGAGGCTAGGGTAAATATAAAAATTTTCTGTGCATACTACGATCTCTAAATCAATAATTTCGAGGAAGATGACGAGTCTGTTTTGCAAAGGTTCACAGGAATTTTCTAGTTTCCGGTACTTCCTAGAGTTATTCATTTGTTGTTATTTCCAGACAATCAACTTTTGTTGTAGTATTACAATTAATTTTCCACTTTCTCGCATTCTGTTGATAACAACGAACTACCGTTTACGATGTCGTAAGCTTTAGAATGTACGGTAAGCTGCTTGTAACCATAGCGACATTTCGTTTTTATTACCAAACTTTGCTTGAAAAGAAGGAAAACTCCATGACCGACATTCCACACATACTTTTATTTCACCCGGTGCGTTCGGAAGACCGTCTGTGGTGTAATCATTTTGAAGTTCTTGGGATTGGGAAAGAAACTCGTTGTGTAACATTTGACAGTACTGTGTCACACGTTGAGTCATGAAAACTGTTTTTTCCTCGCTTCCGTGTAAGTGTGGTATGTCAGGACATTGAGTTGGGTTGGATGGTGGGTGACTCAAACCCTGTGATGTCCAGGGTTATGACTTGTGAACACCCGGGCTCAGTCCGGTGTTCAATGTGATGGTGGTAGTGATGACCAAAGAGCAGTTTAACAAAAATGCGAGTTTTCAGAAGGAACATTAGTAACTAGGAGAATCGAATCGAGCTTAACAAATTTCCGCAATTTAAGCCAGACTTATTCTTGCCTACATAGCAGGCTGTACACAGATTCCTTGTTCAATCATATCCCCAACCGAAGCCTTAAAGAGAACCTGCGTAAAATGAGTCCGCTCCACGGGGCAGAGTTGTTCATGATTGCAAGTTGCCTCTAACCTTCCGTTACCCTTACTCAGAGGGATTTCGTCTCTTTTTGTACTGTTGCATTTAAAAGTAATAATTAGTATCTGCCTACAGAATGAGTGTAGACATATCTTTCGTCTATGGTATAACTATAGGGTGAGTTATAGAGCTTGACGGATTTTGTGCTATTAATGTAGGTTGGTTGTCTTGTTTGTTCGTTTTAAACCAATCAGTACCTGGTGAAAGGGATAAAAGAAGGCCGAAATGAGGAGTAAGGAAAGAAAAATATCATTCTTTTTTGTATGCTAACATGCCGAGGGCATTTACTTTCGTAAAATAATAGTCAGGAATTATTTTGTTGTTTTTTGACCTGTGACTGAAATTGCTCTATTTAGCCATCGTCTTTCATGAGAACGGTAATCATGATAACAACCACAAAACCAGGATATATAATTGCATGCAATAAGGGCTCCAAGAAGAATTTCATTCTTTGGCATCGCATAAGGTTCAGAACCCAACACACTGGCACTGATGATTGTAGCATTCTGACATTCAGCCCACTCTGCGGTGATCACAGCGAGAGGTGACCCATTTTCTACTAGGCCGTGACAACTTTAATGCGTCAACACTGGCTTCAAAAAATTCATCCAAAATGACGGCATCATGTGTTAAATCTTGATCATACAGAGTAATGATCATCATCAATTTTTTTCCTGTAAATGTTACCCATTGATCATTGGAATAAAGGTATATTAAAAACACTTTCTTACCCAAAAATCACGTTGTGATTTAAACTTTCATTTGACCACAAGAAGTCGAAACTTTATTGATATGGAAATTTGTATAGAAGATTAATTATTCAAAACATTCAATCATTAAACTGTCTCTCCTTTGTATCAATCCATTTGCAAAAAAAAAAAAAACAAACACAAAATCACGTTGTGTTTTAAACTTTCATTTAACCACAAAATAGTCGAAGCTGTACTATATGGGAATTTGTATAGAAGATATTCAAAATGTCACTTGAATGAAACCGCAAATGGTCGAAATTAATGTACTACGTCATCATGAAGAAACAGTAAGTATAAAAAATAAATCTGCACTCTTTTTACTTTTACACCAATTTCGTTGTTTGCCTTGAACTAGTCATAACATATGGGCATTGTCATGCCAATAAGCCGGAGGGTAAAGAAGACTTGTTGTAGAGGGTGAACACGGCTTGTTGCAGAGGGTGAAGGCACTGAAGAGGGCTTGTTGCATCGAAGTCTATGGAAAATCATGATCTTGAATTGCAACAATCTAAAAGATT
This sequence comes from Holothuria glaberrima, assembly GCA_009936505.3. Classification (NCBI taxonomy): domain Eukaryota; kingdom Metazoa; phylum Echinodermata; class Holothuroidea; order Aspidochirotida; family Holothuriidae; genus Holothuria; species Holothuria glaberrima. The sequence continues at coordinate 15,597 of WURT03278147.1, forward strand.
TCTGGATATCTTCCCCTTCAAATGAATGTCACTGATATATTTCTGTCGGTTCAAATCTTTTCACTTTCATTTCAGTTTCTAAGTTGATTTAAGTCTAAACCTGTGTTAAGCATAAATGTTTTTACCAGATACCAAACAGCATCTTTTAAACTTTTTCACTGACTTATTCGTAAATGAAGTTTAAATTACTTCAACGCATTTTAATTTTTCACGAGCTTTGCCCCATCAGTTAGTACACATGCATTGTTGCTAAACAGTGGCCTAAAGTGGACCGATGGACTTTAGTATTTTTCTCTACCTAATAAATTGAAATATGTCTTTAATTTCCTAATATATTTGGCAATCAACTCAAGTTTTGAGATTCACAACTTGGACTATGTATAACAGCGTGATGTGAGACACCTCTTACTTGCCTGTAACAAAGTTGTATGAGCTGAGAAAAGAAAAGTTCGTCGGCATGAGGTAACACTCTGTTCAAGAAAGTCTAGGGTCACATGAAAGGTTTAATCTTGATTACGTATAACCAGATAACCGGGTTGCCTCATTCCAATGTTTATAAATTGCTCAGATTATTGAGTGTAAAAATTTCATGATCCTCAAAACATCGTATTCTAGAATAAAAGCGTTGGTGCTAGCTTACATATTATAATTATCTGCTTCTTATAACCGCAGGTCGCCATCAAAACCAATCTTGAAAATTGATTAAGTCTTTAAAGTTTGACCTTGAATTTGTGTTTAAAGTAACATTTATAATGCACGGGCCTATACGATTACCATACTAGCACTGATCGTCATGGCGCGTTTATCAAGTGTTTTATGTAACTCGGCCACTCAGGCCATGTGTGTAGCCAAGGTGGACATCTGAACTCCCCCTCCCCATATGATCCCGCAAAAAGGTAATGGCCCAAATAAATATTTTTTTGGAAAAATGATTCTATGTGGCTCCATTTTATACGATGAAACACCTTGCTGAGCAGACGGCCCCATGCCCTTAAGAAAGGTTTTCCGATTCGGTGTTTCTCCCGCCGTATTTGGGTAACATGGTCTGACCCATCCCAACCACTACCCCTTCCTTCGACCCCTGATTAACGGTTGTCATTCATGAAGACGGCAGTGTAACTTCTCTGTCATGCTGAGGAATCAGGTATCATTAAATGCTGTATAGATACTTCAATTCACAGTCATGACAGACAGCACGTTGACTTGAAACTGCATTTAAAATAACGATAAAACACAACTCATTGACTTATCTTGCAAAATGCCTGTCAGTACAAAAATTTAAAACTCAAATGCATGCATTTTCAAATTCGGATGTTAACGAGTCTTAAACAAGAATGTATTCTTTGAAAGTTTTACCCAAAATACGCAGGGTTTACAGGGTATTCCCCATGATATCAGCATAACACTTGCACACGCTACCGTATAGTGAGAACGATGTGGGTTAATATCCACCGAAACTGTCAACCCCACTAGATCTCGCAACTTGTTGTATTTTCCTAGTTAAATTGAAAAATTTCCAAGGATTCGGAAATGGATTCCTTCGGAGCAGCAGGTATGTTGCGCGGAAACCCGTACACGGTAGTGTGTAATAACCATCCGGGTCTACAAACTTACCATGTGGTGAATGGTACTTTCAATATTATCGGTCTGTTTTCAGGTGATCTCGTGGTTTTAAGTCCAGTATCGGTGTTCAGGTTCATGCCTAGGTTTATTATGTGTTACTATAACAGAGGTTCACGACCTCTTCGCTGCTTTATTGTATTTTTTCCTTTTTAATCCCTATAATCCCCTAAACATGTTGTAACCATAAAGGTGCGGCTTTACCAAATGGAAGGGTTTGAGATGGTTTGTACACATCTCCGTAAAGAATTTATTGATCCGATCAAGTCCCTAAATCGTTATGTGCAGGAAAACAGAGTTTTCAATCAACAATCAAGCAATTGTTCTGTCACGGAATGTACTTTAATTCTAAGCATTCAGTCCCTTATCACCAGGGAACTGTTATCAGAGGTATCACCGGTTGGCACTTGTTCCAAGAACCAGAAAAATTCTGTGGAGAGCTGTAGTAGTTGTTGTCTTGACACCCTATATTTCTTTGCAGTGTTTACAATCACGATCTGTTTAATTCCAGTAAATGAAGGTTGACTTTTATACACAGTGAATTTGAAAGTTGCATAGTAACTTTTATGTTACTATTATCATCTTCTTTTTCTTTGTTTTCCCTTCATCTGCGGATCCGACCGATTGCAATGGCTTTAGATCCAGGCTTCGTAATGCTGCGATTTCTTAATTTGGCATTATCAAGATGCAACTTAGAAGATGTGAGGTCTGTGTTTTTTATGTACACAAGGTAATGGCCAGAAACCTTATGACCCCCACCGTGGTGCAGTTACTGTACACTTCAAGGTGCCGGTGTAAAATGCGCTGAGTACTTCCCTCCTGCGTACAGACCTTTCGTCTTTCCCTTTTCTGGCTTAAAGAGTTCCGTTAGAACTTATGATTGTAAATTGTGGTGCTTTGTTCCAGAACAAAAATGTAAAGTTTCCTTGTTACTTGATGTAATCATAATCGCAGAGGAGGAGGGGCCCGGGGAGAGTCGACTTGAAAGTTGTTTGGACCATCATTACTGAGACGGAGTCTAGGCCTATATTACCTTCATATATTACGAGTGCAGCCAACATATATGCAGGAGTAATACAAGTCCACCAAGCGGGCAAAGGCTTACAGGTCTTCGCAGTAAACTTCTTTTACTTATAATAACGTTCACAGGCGTACGGGACTCTTTCAATTTGGGGGCAGAATCTCAAAAAAGTTAACCAAAGTCAAGGACGTGGATCCATCTCCAAAGACGGGGGGGGGGGAGAATTTTCACCATATGCGAATCGCCGTCCTGGGGGAGGGGTCTATGGGGTGGAATTTTTTGCTCACGTAAGGTGGGATAGATGCAAAAGGGTGCTACATTATTTTATTACTAAATTTGAGTTGGATATATTTCCATATATATACCATTAGCAAGTTTTCTCATATCTTATGAAATTTTGATATGGAAGTGATCAGGACTGTGCATGTCAGAGCCTTTTCGAAAGTCTGATAGAGGTGATACTGGCAATTAACTACACGCGCGCGAAGCACGCGAAAATTTTTGCACTTTCTTCGGGAATTCGATCAAAAATTCGGGAACTCAGTAGAAAATTGGGCAATCTTTTCACTTTTTCTTCATCTCTGACGAAATTTCACCTAATAGATTCTGTGACCGAATTTTGGTAATTTTTTTGCCCGAATTTTCGACCTCAGAAAATTTCCCCCGCCTCGTACGCCTATGATAACGTTGTAGCCCTCCTGTACGTGGATTTTATCCAAAGTCAATTGACATGAACACACTGATCTTTAATCCTATCCAAGTCTTTTTAGCCGCAACTGAAGCCACTGCGAACGTGTCGCGCGCTATCACAGTCATACCATTCCCATAGTTATAGCCATCCCACGCAGCCAGTGTCAGAGAAGAGCGTCCTTCAGTGTGCATTTTGAATGATTATGTTCGATTTGAGCCAGCAGGACTCATCGCACATGTGGGGCAATTGGAAGGAAAGGAAGGGGTGTGACTGCGAGGGAAGTTAGGAGATATTTTTTAAATTGTTAGCAGTTGAACAAAGCATGTATTATCTTTAAATGTCACAAGAAGGGCACCAAATGATCGCAAATATATAACAACTGTAGAAAGTGGGGCTATCTGATGGCCCTACATCAGAGTACGACTACGGAGGGATAGGTGGCATGCTCTGTAAAGTATGGAACATACAACTTGTAAAACATGGGAGAGATCTGGACAGAATCAAGGGCAAAATAATCTGGTGGCTGTGGGTAAGATGGGCAAAACCTGGACAGGTGGACTACATGCAATTGAACCGGCATTACGTAAGCTGGATATAAAAAAAACACCAACAGGGATCCCACATGGGGTACTTGTGGTCATTATGGGATTTTCGTGGGTTTAGGCTAAAAGAGTGTGCTATTGTATGTACTAGACCCATGAGGCAGTATTACGCTGGTTTTGTTTTGCGCCTAGGGTCTTGGTTAAAACTGATGGGCTGTGGAGAAGGGGCACGTGTAGCTTACATGGTGCATTTGCAATGGGCAGGTTCTCCCATGTGGGGCTCACAAGAGCACCTACCTGTGTTAATCTTCATGAGGCCTATCTCCTACATGAGTATTACGTTCTTCAAGCGTTGGGCCCACAAAAGCCTTGTTGGTTGATGATAGCAATCTGTCGGTTGTTTGGGTTTCATTCAATTGGGCATGACAATGGGCCACGCCATACTGATGTAGACATGAAGCTTGCCTCCGTAGCGGACTGTTTGGCATATTCCTTGTTCAGTCAGTTTGGGAAGCCTTAAAGAGGGGCTTTGCAAACAGAATTTGCTCAGAGGTGGGTATAGACAGGCCCGTCTGGATGCATGTGCATGGGAAACCCTAGGCCAGGTGCCTTCAAGTGGTTTCGGTCGCTGGCCACAGCTTATTGAGTTTTTGTTCTAGAGCCCAGCAGGTGTATCTAGGGTTTGAAGAAAGAGCTTCATTCTTGAGGCTTAAGCCTACACATAAGAGCCCCGAAATTGCCTGCACAATAGGGAGTGACGAGTCTAGGGATTCTAAATTTGGGTGGTGGTTTCTTAACTAGGGCTCCGTGAAGGATCAAAGCCAAGCCCAGCTTCACCAAGATTGGAGCTGAGGCGATAAAATTTGACTTTCCAAGAGCGTTAGATAGCAGGAAAACGCCCTCTCCAACGTCGAGAAAAGGCAGCAAGGTGGCTCAGATGGATGAGCTCTAGAATATCCACATGTGACCGGTAAAACGGCCTGGCTCACACATTGGCTGTATTGAAATCTTGGATGCAAAATTCAGTGGGGCCCATATGGTTCAGCTCATCTACGTGGGACCCAATGGTACCCCTCCCCACCCCTTCATGTTTGCGCCATAGCCTGAGAATGCTTTCTGTGACCAGCCAAGACGGTGAAGGGAAAGTTTTTTTTCAGCTCGAGGCTCTAGTACCAACAATAGGCTGCAGGAATATAAAGGGAAGTCACCCAATTGATTGTAACACACGAACGTAACTTACTCCAACCATGGAGTTACTGCCCAGACAGGAGAAAGAAACTTCGACTTTAATTTATGCCAATCAAATTAGACCCAGATATGAGTGAGGAGATAATCCTGTATTGATCGATAATTAGACATAAGACTTTCAGTTCTTTTGTCTGGCACTTACAATTTACATTTCTTATCCTTTGCAACCTCATTCATGTTTACTGCTACTCTAACAAATGGATTAAATAAAACAATCATTTGATGTCGATGAAGTTATCGACAGCTAAATTAGAAATTCAGGGTAAAAATTCAAAACGAATGGTTATTGCTTCATAAGAATAGATGCTGGTCCTAGACGGCTAGAAGTCATGTTAATACCATATGCAAATGAGCAGACTAGCTACGAGTTTGTACTTTGCAGTTGAATTTTGATCAATTTCCGCATTATTTTCATGTTGCAAAGGGTTTGTACATATTCAGCGGTTTACAAGGAACCAAAGCAATATAAGCGACACTTCGAGACAAAACGAGAAATTTAAAAAAAATTTAAAGCGACTGGCAATGCTGAAGTGAAAGGCAAAATTCGCCGATGTTGCTCTTCAAGATGTAGCTGACGCGATAAAAGTATTGTGCTTAGTTCTTTTCACCTTTTAATCTTATTGAATCTTCAATGAAGTACAAAGGAAAGAGATCAGTGTTATTAACTAGTTTTTTGAGTTAGACCCTCGCGATATAATCGTCGCTTCCAAGGGATTGGGGAGTTTCATCTCCGGCCTATGTATAAGCTCCATGCTCCAAGCCCTAGCAACTCCCTGCTCCAACAAATCAACTTACCTCGGTGCTCAGTCTAATGAGAAGTCTACGTTTTGCACATTTATCGTACTGTCGTATCGAAGAAAGACCCGTCTTGCGAGTGGCAAGATGACTGCCTCGTGGCTTCAAAATATTACAAGTCGACAAGCGCTGTCTAGCTTTATGTAGAGATCAGTGCCAGTGCATAACCACTATTTATTGACTAGAAATTTCAGGTAATTTAGAGGTATTTGGAGGTCATTTGAGCTCGGACATTTGACCTCCCTTGACAACTTGCGACCTCAAAATGACCTGTTAAATTTTTGGCACAACATCTTCTAAGCTTCATGTAAATCCTTCGGTATTTGAAGTCAACTTGTAGCAAACAGGTGTGCTGAAATGGCTTTACTTTGAGAACCATGTTTTGTATTTCTTTATTTTTCATCCTATTATTTTGACCTTGGATTGATTAGAGTTGCTATCTCGCCCCTTAGACATATAACGTTTAAAAAAAATATCAGTGCTCAGGATACATTTATGATATGAATATTTTAGAGTTTTATTGTATAAAAATTGGTAGTAAATTTTAAAGAAAAACAAAACATTGCCCTTCAATGTGAAGCCATGACATCACACCTGCTTGCTTCAAGTTCACTTTTGTTAGAAAATATGTCAACTTCAATTGGTAATATCTCGAGAACCGAACATGGAAAATGAACGAAAATTTCACAGCATGGTAATATGTTCCTCTTTAACATATCAAACATAAATTTGGGTCTGGACTTTCCTTTTAAACCCTCCCCACCAGTCACAGAAAGTTGCAAAACGAGCAGTTGAGTTGCCATACATACGTCTCGATAACAGGGAAATAATGTAGGAAGGACGACCAGGAGAGTCTTGTAACTTAGCTTTTGGCCTAATGTGTCTTTCGTCTTCCTGAAGTTGAAGGATAATTTGATGCGAGGACAAAAAGTGTTGAGATATCTTCATTTCTATAAACCCTCACTTCTTTAGGCCTCTAACCCTTGAAGGTTTCCAAAGCTCAGGGTGCAAAGATGCAGTACCTTTTATGAAATTATACCAGTATATGGTGTCTCTCTTACTATTGAAACATTCTGATTAACAACAAGAAACTTTTGTAATGTTTCGAGAGGAAAGGGGTATGTTTGATTAAAATTTAGCATTGCTTTCCAAATATTTAAGGGGGAAAAACATTTTTTCAAGGGACTCAGCCACCCAAAGCCACCTTCTCCCCGCTACCTCCCTGGAAAGTTATTAAGTATGGGTCAAGCACGCCCCCACTCCACATTGCTTGTATCGGATTATTTGTGTGAGTCATCAACAGAAGAGCCCGTGGTCTATATTAATCAACAACGGGGGATAGCATGCAGCACAAAACAGACAATACCGACAAAGCTGAAATATGCGAATAATCCTTCAGGATGTGGCCGTGTTTTAATTTTTTTTATTCTCTTTATCCAGATCATGGTCAGTCCTAAAAATTTAACATTTCTGCCAACAGTATTCTGTATTTGGGTATGAGTAATGCACTTCATATGTTGTTCGCTACACCGGAAACTAGTTGCTTTACAACGATATTAATTGTTAGCTAGGTGTGTAGTTTCATAACTCACAAACGTATCACAAACGTTCAGATTAAACGATTCTCTGTTCAAATCTTTCATTATCGAAAACTCTTTGAAAGTAAACCGAGTGCACTTTTATAGGTCACACGTCAATTTTGATTTCAGGTAAGAAATCACTTCCTTCACCATTTCTGTGCATGCAGTTGCCAGGCTCAGAACCACAAAGGTCAAGGGACAGGCTTTAGTTACTTTTTGGTTCTTTTAAAACTGTAAACCTCAAGAACATTAAGTGTCACAGATGTGCCTTTTGCCCTTTGTTCAATATTGAAATGGTAAGATATGCATGCCACCGGTAAGTATAGCTTTATGTAGATCACATTTCATTAGTTGATTGTACCGATTATACAGTTTATATACAGTTATACCTATACACAGAGTTGTAACGAGTCACACACTTTTGCAGTCGAGTCGATTCTTTCACTACTTTCAATGTGACTCGAGACGAGTCAGTGAATAGAGTTATTGTATTATTTCTATGAGGAAAACTATGATACAATTGCTCGAGTCATTTTCTTTTGGAAATTTAGTGACTCGAGTCATGACTCATGAAAACTGCCTATACATACATACACACCTGGTTGGCGGACTCGTATATTAGTCCTGTATGTACTGACTGCACTCGTAATAGAGTATGTACGTCAAAAGAGGAGTACATTTTCGACACTTGCTATGAAGATAACCAGCTTTGCCAAGAGAGGGAAGAGAGATAGATCCTTGAAGTGTTAAAGGCCTGTGGACATGTAAACCAAAACAGTTGTTTTACTCAACAAAGATAGATGAAGATTCCCTTACGAAAAATAGATTTAAAATATTTGAATATATTTTAGCGTTCTCAAGGTATACCTCTTTAAAGTTTGGCCATTTCTGAGATTTCTCATTTCTGCTATGCAAAAATTACAAAGTGGGGTATTGCACAGGGTATGTATTTCTTTTGTTAATCATGATGTATAAATTATCTCTTGAGTATACTTACCAGCTATATTCTAGTTTGGTGTTTAATGTGGACATTTTTTTAAAGTAGTCCATGGCTACATCCAAAATAAGCCCCTCTGTGCATATCAACCTTACAACTGTCCTTGGAATGATGGTTAAAGAAACAAAGTATAACATAGGACATATTTCATGTCATGAGTCCCTCTTTCTACGTCACAAATTTTCATATGTAGCTTATGTTTATTCACGATGTTAAGTGCAAAAGTAGTAATTGCTTTGTAATATGGTCAATACTTAAATAATTTTGATGGGAATTGAGACAATTTTAACGTTTTCTAATGCTGTTTTACATCAAAATACTGAAATAGGCAGATGTGGTATTTACATGTTCATGTCCACATCTAGCTTTAAGTTATGTCAATAGCAGTTGAAAAGGTAAGGTAATAAATCACTCCCCGTGATTTGGATACTTTCCGATTCTGTTCTACCAGTCTACCAACTGCAGAAATATATCAGTCGAATTTTTAGATGAACACTCGTGGAAATGAACCATAACGTTCCAACTTTAAGAGAGTAGAGAAATCAGTACCTCAGAGAGTACATGACCCATAGTGGTTGGAAGGATAAACTGCGGGAGTCAGCGGGCTAAAAGTTGATATAAGATTTGAGGTTTCTGTCACATTTGGATAGTGACATACTTAAGAAGACTACCAACTACCGAGATGTTGGAAATGCAGCTAGCCGACTACCATGCCCCCAAACCGGTGAAGGTGAAATCCACTCGAAGAATATCTTTGGTCGCATCCTGTCATTCTTCCGTACGTCCCATCGTTAAGTCCATATGAATGTACAAATTCTCCAACAAGATCCCTCTACCAGTGAATATTTCCCTGAATCACATTTCCGGCATTCCGAAATTATTTTAAAATAAATTTTATTCTGGCCTCTCATCCCTAACCATTATTGCCCGTCCCTCTAGGGACATTTCCTTGTAATCGCGTGAGATGTAATACTTGCCCAGTAGTTAGCAATGACAAGATTCTCTCTGTCGCAGGTTCTTCCAACAACTGCTTCAACTTTAACAAGCATTTTGTTTGTACATCCACTTATGTAGTATACATTTTAACTTGTGACATTTTTTATGTGGATGAAACGAAACGTCGTCGAGCTGATAGAGTCACTGATGCTTAAGGTCCATTAAGCAAAACTATCCGGTACTTAATCATTTCACCCCCACCCCCTCCTTCCCTCTCAGCTTGCCCGATACAAGACTTGATGATGATGATGATGATGATGATGATGATGATGATGATGATGATGATGATGATGATGATGATGATGATGATGAT
>WURT03278258.1:0-11710 GCA_009936505.3 Holothuria glaberrima
TTTTCCATCATTAGTAGTATCATCTTTCATAATAAGGCAAAGGTTGCCAATGTTAGATGTCAATTCTACAGGTTTCACATGACGTCATCGTACAGTTGGTTTTAACTCTGGGTTTTTCATGCCACTGGGGAAAGGGGACTGGTGTTTACGGTTTTAAAAGTCCCTGAGGGCCACTTACACAGCAATTGATCAGCCAGATTTGTATATTTTGTCTTTCTGATATATTTCATCAATAAAATAAACCACATTGGGCACTGTATTACATAGGCTCTTTAATATTTTGATTTGATCAAATGGACTACACTCCCAGGGAGCTCTGCGGTTCCCTGATACCACTATTAGGAAGCAGTTGTCATGTGATTGGTGTATATTATTTAGGAGTATGTGATTTTGGGAACTGTTTTTTCCTTGTAGAATTTTTGAGTATGGAGTACATACTCCATACTTTGGTAGTAGGCCTGTATTGACATGTATTACTTTTGTCAAAAGAGGTTGAGCTGTCATCAGGAACTTAATTTAACTATTAATTTTTTTTCTCAGTGTACATGAAGGGGTTAATATTGAGAGCGAAGCATTGGTAGGATAAGTGACACTTCTTCCTTGTTGATGGGATGATGGTCTGAATTTGTATTTGAAATGAATTTATATAGATCAGGGATCTTTGGTCAGGGGAGTAGGTATGCAGTAAAAAGATAAAATATTGCACTTTTGTTTTTGAAAGTAAAAAGATAAATTTGTCTACTGTAGAAATCAAGGCTTAGAGAAAAATGATGGACCATGTGGGCCAACATGTGGTAGTGGGAGTGTGGGGGAAAGTGAAGGGGTTGGTGCTGATAGTGAAGGGACTGGACCTGACTTAACTCCTTCAAGTATGACCATCCTGACTAAATCCTGCTTGAAGCATGGTAGACCCAACTCAAGCAGATTTAAGTCCTTTCTCATTCCAATTTTGGCACCTATTTCTGCTTAAAGATTCCTGACTTAAAATTTCAGACTTAAATTTTTCCAGAAGGGATTGTAGAGGGAAAGCAGATGGGTTAGGGGAAAATAGAAAAAAACTGGAAATGTACTTCATTTTGCTTCTGAAATAGTAGGATGGATAATTGTTTTGAAAGAGTAAGGATGTTTTAAGAAGGACAAAAATATTATCATACTGGTACCAGGGGAAGAGGAAGGGGGTGGGTAGGGGGTGGATAGGGGGAGAGGGAAAGAACTCACAACCAGGGCTGCTCATAACTAAGTAGCTCATAACAAACAAAGCTGTAGTTTAGATTTTAATTAATGTTTATTTCGTTTAAGTGGGAGCTTAAAGTAAGGCATGCTTAACATGCATTATTTCTTGTTTAAAGATAATTGCTACATTATAGGCCTATGATTGTTCATTTACAAGTATTTTTTAGCAGTTTAGTATTAGCTCCATTTTATCCAATGTTAAAATGTGTAAATGCACATGAGATAATGCCATTTTTGACTAAAAACCCTACATTTTGGATATTAGTATGAATGCCATATCTCTTACAGTTTGTTTTCACTTCTATATTATTGATTGGGTCCCTCTTACAGAGAGGTAAGATTCATAGTATTGCAACTCTGATGATTACTACAAAAGAAAAAAAGCTGAGGAAAAAATTTTATGAGTCATATTTTTGCAGTGATCCCCAACTATAACCATTGAGGTTCAACATTGCAACAACTTTGGTTGCCATTTCTAGTTTTTGGTGTGATAAAGTTGAATCCATCTACGAAGTGACGTTACATGTTGTAGATGTGAAAAAGTATGAAATAACCTTTTGCATGCTACAGTGGGTAGGGTTATTCACTGACATATTGAAAGTTAAGCTACAAATTGTATAAAATATGGTAAATTATACAAAATATGGAGAATTTGTTATTTCAAGACTATCATAGCACCTGTAAGTAATATGGTGCATATTATAATGTGCAGCATGTTTAAAGAGATGTTTCAATTGTTAGTACACAGTTTAAATGTGGAGTGATTACTTTTCCCTAGTCTAAGGCACTGGAAGTTAGATGCCATTACTATAGGGAGTTGTGAAATGCTGCCACCAACTAGATTGAAACTTTGCTGGATGTTTTTAAAGGGACAGTTGGAATTTTAGGAATGTGAGATGCCTTAGAGAGACTGAAAACAATCTCTGAAAAACAGAGACAACCTTACAGAAAGGCATTTTTCAGCCTGAAGTGTTATTTCCAAATTACAGTAATGATGCACCTGCAATGAGAATAAAATGCAAAGAGTTTGTTCATTTACCATTGTGAAGGTGGGCTGGCAACTTCACTGACCTCTGCAGGTAAAATTATCACCTTCCAAGTAAAATGAAGTCCCAAAGTTATTGAAGAGAGGGCCAGGGGGTGACTATAAAAGGGAATAGTTATCTGCTCCTCTAACAGTATGTAAGACAGTGGTATTTTTAAGAAATACCTTGTATTTCTATGCTTGAAGTATGGTTTAAGATCTTTACTTGTGATTCCATACTGACAACTTTCATAGAAATCTGCTGCTGATTGGGGCTTGCATAACTTTGGCACAAGTAGTGACCATACAAGATAATTAGTTGCCAATGTATTCAATTTATCCATAAGTAGGATTTAGGCCTATTTAGCAACAAAGCCAGGGAAAAGTTGGACAGTCCTGAGTGAAACTGAATTATGCACAGTGGAATTAAGTGTGTAAGGATTTGACAAATTTATACTGCTTGCTTGTTTAATCTGGGGTGATATTAGCCTAATTGACCTTCCATTCTTGTGGTTTACAGTGAAAGTTTGACTGCAAATAGCTCCCAATGAGGTTTTAAATTGGTTATACATCTTATTGCATTACAAGCACCTCTGAAGACGTTTTGAACATAATTATTACAAACAATAGGTAAAGCAAGGAGAAATATTCCTGAAATTTCATAGTTCACTTAACAAAAATAGTCACATGATCAAAATAGGCCATTCATGAACTAGAGGGATGGGGCATGCTAACTCTGATTGGGGTGACTGCATTTTCCCGTAAAATTTAATAATTGTGGTGTGCATACTGGTCCCTACCACTGGTCTGCTTTTGTAACATTTGCTGTGAGCCAAAATAAGTCTGTCTATACATGAATTCAATGTAATTATCACTATTTCTGTTTAAAACTTCAGTCCCAATTGAGTCCCCCACACCTTTGGCATGTTTAAGACTGTATATAAACCTTGGGAACCTGAGACCTTAAAGGTTTTGTGGACCTCTCTCAAGGTTTAAGTAGCGGTACATTATTTGGGAAGGGGCATTGAAGGGGAGCATCACCATGGGTATGCACATAGTATACCAAGAAAATTTTTGAGAAGACCTCCCAGATTGTCAGAAATGGCACTTACAAGGCCTCTTCTAACAGTTTTGTGTAATCCAAAACAAACCCTAAAGACTCTGTAGGCCTATAGATTGCTTTTGGTTTTTTAAATTATGCTTTTGTCTGGAAAGGACCACTCCAACAGGCAGGAGTGGGAAAGGACAGTGCCCCTGTAACTCCAGTATGGCTCTGACCACATGCTACTTAGCTCACAGGGCTTACAGCCATGGGTGTGTTACAGCTGTTCGTTCCCTGAGCAAAGAGAGTACCTTTAATTTGAAGCCTGCTCTTCTGTTATCAGTGGAATGAGTATGTAGTCAACTTCATGTCAAGGGGTGAAGGTAGGAATGTGACTTATCTATAAGTCAAAGGGCTCCCTCACTGAAAATGTAGGAAGATCATAATGCAGTGAATAACCTCATGAAATATTGTGATGAACGGCCAAATACATTCTGTATGTTGGAATTTGAGATCATGAAAAGAAAGAATGATGGGAAGGTAGAGATGATAGGAACTATAAGGGTCACCATAGGTCATACCATCTTTACCAAAGGAAATGATAAATCTGGTATCAATTTGTAACAAGATCAAATTTAAACAGTAAGCCACATTGATAGTGTTCATGTATCATACAGATGCCTGGTATGGGATTATCCGGATCACTGAAATAAAACGTTTACCATAGTTTCACTGAAAGTTTAAGACTAAGGATGCAAGATGGAATTTGACATTAATGCTGTATTCTATCCAGGGGGCAACTTGGCTTACCATGTTAAGTTAGGATGTTGACAAAATGTTGGCACTTGAATTGGCATCAGGTTCAAAGTTATTTGGGATATTTAATAATATGTAAAGGTACTATTTTAACCACACCTTATTCTTCACTGTTAAATGCTGACAACTACTGAGGTTATTTAGTGACATAACCTGAGTCTGTCCTAGCCCTCCCATCCCTGTTACCCCCTCTTTCACCAAACTGTGTAGGCTTATGGTATCAAGAAGTACTCGGAGGCTATGTGAACCCTGTAGCCCTGTACCACTTACAATGGTAGCTTTTGTACTTTTGTGCTTACTGTTTGTAGCAATTTCTTCCTAGGTGACATGGTAAATTTTGAGAATAAGAAGAAAAATGCCTTAACTTGTTGATATCCTCAGTTGAACACAAGTTATGCAATGTGAACAATCCATTGTCCTACTGCTCACGTTCTTAGTGGAAGCTGAAAACATTTCAGGGCTGGAATGGCAATTTTTGTCAGTATTTTGAGTCTCTGGTCTTTTTGATAAGGTGATTAAGAAAAATACTCTGTCACAACAATAAAGGCTCCTTGGGGTCATTTGCCTGTTCAGGGTTGTGAGCCTGAATAGAGATTCCAGACTGGTCCACAAAACATAAAAACCTTGAGAAAACATCTTGGACTTTGTCGAGTGTGTTGGTTTAGATGACAGTAGGTTTTTTAGTTGGGAGCTGTGCCTATCTTTTCACACAGGATGAATAACAACAGTGCACACTCTTGTGCATTTCTTCTTTGTAATTTTTCTCTCATTGTAAACTTGGATTTATGTCCAGGATAGGTATCATAAAGTTGAAGTGGGCGAGGAAGGAGAGAAGGTTGGTAAAAGGTGGGGTGGGGGAAAGATTAGAGATGCCATAATTCCTAGCAACTTTTGTCAGGTCCTCATAACAGAATATTAAATTGCCTCCTGTCTCAGTATGTGTTTGCCTTGCTGCTTTTTGATTTACCTCTGAGCATCAATGATTTTGCAATTGACATTCAAACAAAATTGTTAGAAGAGTGTACTGTGGAACCCTTTTGCAAAATTGTTAATTGTTTGTTTTTAGTGTGTTAACATTTTTTAACTTAGATCAGCACCTGTGTGACACAGTTCTATGAAGTATAAAATAAATAGCCTATATTGTTATCATTACTATTTGCTTGAATTTGATATCACCCTTCTTTCATAGATTTGAGTGCATTTTGTACAAGTAAATCAATTTAAAAGTTTGCAAAATCCCATACTGTTAGAGCACTAGAGACCCTAACAGACACTGGAAATGCTATGAAAATGTGGCAAAATCCACAAAGTTCATGAACTGTTTTTAAACTTGGAAGTTCTATTTTGAGATGGCCATACAGGAAAATATTGTGACTTAGAAGTAAGAATGTTTCAAAATGCTTTTGTATCTACAGACCTTTGAGGGATGCATGTCAAGAAATGCCCCTTACAGATTTTGACATAAATTGTGCAGCCATGCATGAAATGTTTATTCCCAGAGGCCCTTGATCAGTTGCCCTAATTTCCTGCCTACTGATCCTATCTCTTTAAGCAGATTATCTTTCCCCAGAATAGCTATATACAGAAAAGCAGCACAGGCAGTTGCCATGGTAATAATCCTCTTAAAGTTGTCAGCAATTCCTGATAAGCATCTTTGCTGAGACATGAGGTGTGAACCTGCTATAAACGTTTCACTGAAAACCTGATCAAGGGCCCATTGATCAGGAAATTAGAACTGTCCCATTCTGTAAGGGGTCATTTCATGGCATGGTAAAAGGAAAGATGTTTTGTATAGCTAGAAGCACAGGACAGATGCAGTCCGCTTCCCCTTCTCTCCCCAGTCTCATTCCCCCCTTATTGAATTTGACAAACCTGACTTTGACATTCACTTCCCCCAAGGTGAACTAGACATACCTTAGATTGGCCTGGGGCAATCCAACATTTGGTAGATTTAACTGGTGTTATAACAAAAAAGAAAAAAAAAAAAAAGTTGAGGTAAATAACTTTCAAACTTATTTGTGGTTTCAATTGGATTATTGAGCTTGCTCTTCTGTCATTTGATGATGCAGTGCCGCAATTGGATTATCCCTATTGAGTCTTGAGGTGTAAGGTGTAAACAAGGATATTAGAGTAGCACAGTTTGTGGTTAGGGGGTAAAAGGGTGCCAAGTTCATTTGAGGGAAGTTGTAGTGAAGGACACCTTGATCAGGTTGTAGCTACTACCATCTGACGCTGTTTCACTGAAGATGATTTAACAAAAATTAACATTCATTTTGAGACTTTGAGTGTAAAAGTGCGATTGAAATGCTTCAAAATGGCATACAAAAAAAATAACCATAAGCATTTAACCATTCAGTCTTCAGTAAACTGCAGCAACAGCTTTGTCTCTTTAGAATAAATATTATGCATTACAAGAGTTACAGATGTTGCATGATATGAAATTTTGAGAGTTTGGGGCAACAAATTATTCATGAGCAACAAATAACTGAATTTCTTCCATAAAAACCATATTTCTTAAAAAGCAGGCTACCAACTACTTACTGCCTTAGTTTGAATTTTCTCACATTCTGTATCTATAAATAATGATTTTAAAAATAGGAAAATTTTCTATAAAGCAAATGTGATATTTCTCCTTACAAGGTGACTTTGACTGGTTTATGATATAGCTTGGTTTTACATGAGATATGTGTTAATTGATTGGAGGGGGTGGAGGAGAGTGCCAGAAAAGGGTGTAGCTTTCGCTTTAACTTTCAGTTCATACAGGAAGTGCAATTGGCTTTGATTTCAACTCAAGGTTAAAATAACCCAGTGTCCTTACTTCTGGTGGCATGAACTATGCCTGTATTTTATTTGTCTGTTGACTAAAGTGTTAACTTCCTTGCATTGTAATAACTTAAATGTGTGGTTTGGCGATTTCCTTTGTTTTGGAAAACTAAAATATTATCTGTCCTTAACATTTGACAAATTTCAGCCACAGATTGTGAAAGTTGATACATTTCTCAGAAAGTTTCACAGTTCATTGATGAACTTGGCAATGTTACCATGGTGATTGTAGACACCTCAGCTAGGAGAGAATTACAATAGGTAGGGATCTGTTACAATATGGAATTTGTTATGTCAACTATAGCCATTCAGGGCAGCTATGTGAAAGAAGTTTTAGGTGACTTGATACAGTTAACAGGGTTTAGTCAATTTGTTGTTACGTATTGGCCCAAAGCAAGTCTTTATGAATGTGATTATAACATTGTACAGTGGTTGTGGTCACAGATCAATCAATATATTCTAGCTGTGTGCTGTTGTCTAGTGTACATCCAAAAGTTATTCCTGCTGTACTCTGTATCCTTTGCCATTGTTAGTTGGCTATGTTGCATTAAAGGGTCTTACCTCTTTGTGCAGTCTGTTTCAAGTCTCTGATACAGATATTTACTGAGGATTTCTCCTCACCAACACAAGCCATCCATCAGTCTACCTTGTTGACAGTTGACAAGCGTTTACTTTCAGGGATAATTCCTCACTTGGTGTGTCTGTCTCATTCAGGGTTTTAGCCGCTGTAGCATGGGACAGTGTAAAGCCTGGCCCATTCAAAGTATTCTGTGTGTATCTTTACTTGTCTGAATAGTAAACTTTCCTGACATTTCTGCAGGCGGTGTTATCACTTGTGAGTGGTAAAGTGTCTGGAATTTGGAACTCACCAAGGAGAAGTGGCTCAGATTGTTATATCAAGATTAGCATTTTATAATTTTTGGGGTTTTTGGTGGAATACTTGTTGAGTTCTGCTTGGTATTTGACCAACAGCTGAGTGCTAGTAATGAAGTTTTGGTGAGTTAAGCTTTTACAAATTGTAGGAGATTTTACAGATCTAAGTTGAAATTTTTGGTGTTTTCTACAAACTGTTAAAGTTCATATCAAATGGATGTTCTACCAAAGGAATTAAGCTACTAGCTGCAGATTGCTGTGGTATTCCTGTGCATGGGTATACACTCATTGAGCAGTACATTGTGTGGAATATCAAGCAAAAACTTTTAAAAAATTTTTGGAATAAATAGGTAAGTACAATGGATTGTCATGAAGTATATTAATTTCATGGACATTATTGGTGGTACAAGAAAACTATTGATATTAAGTTTAGAATGATTATATTAACAGAAAGTTGTGTGTCTGTGGCATTGTCATGTGAATTAGTGCTGTGGACATGTAGCAAAGCCCTTAAATGATTAGCAAATTTTGCAGTCCTTAGAAATTAATCGTATTCATCAGCCTAACTTGGCAGAGTGCCAGGAGAGTAACTGCTGAATAAAATGTCCCTCAGGAAAAGCAACCTTAAGAAATCATGGAGTTGCACATATACACATAATCTGTTGCTTCCTTTTGGTAGTTTAAATTTGGTAACCCTACAAGAGCTTTACTAGCCACTATGTGCTGTTTTTTGATAGAGAAAACTTCATATTGCCAAAGAAAACTTTATACAGTATTACCAAAAAAAATTGCCCAAATGTTTTCAGCACGTAATTTGCCAGGGAAATTGGTTTTGCCCTTACACAAGGAATGCTTTTTTTGTACGTTTATAGTATGCCTAGCTGTCAGAACCATTTACACTGACTATAGCCAGCCATTTTATTAATTTTCCATATTCAATATAGGTATGTAAAAAATTATATGCAGTGGCGTAGTGACTGTTGGACCATCTCATGTTGTGTCCAAGTAAATCACAATAATTCTATCCCTAGGCTGCCCCATTCTTTTACTGTAGTAGTATCCCAAATGTAGAGAGGCATCCTTTGTGCAAGTGTTGTTTTGGGCATGACAATCAATGAGGGATTTTTATTTGTCAATGCACAGGGCCCACTAGACTGAAGGTTGGAGCCCTAGTCTGTTTACATACATGGAGTAACTCTAATCATACCTCCTAATTCTATAAAAGCCAATTCACAGTTCACAATTCTCATGCTTGGTTTAGTACACCTTCACCAGGGTGGATGTTTTTTCTTGGCACTCAAGTGGACATCGCCCATTCAGCATCCACCTCTTAATACTCAGTTGTCCAAATGGGGCTTCTAAATCCCTCTCCCTTTCTTCCCCTCATCTTTCCCATTCAAACTTGATTCCTCGGGCCATTGAAATGGTATGGGAGGGGGATCTGTTGGGACTTTAACTGCCCCCACAATAATATTCAGTTTGAAGGATATTTTGTCTTAAAATGTCCAAAGTTATTCTGGAAAATGCCCCAAACTCCAAATGTTGCCAGTTGAGCTGGTAATGGGTGCAGTACAATTTCAGCTAATTGAAACCCATGTTTGATTGACTTTAATACATGGTCTTCCACTAGACTGTAATTTTAAAGTGTTTGTACAATAGGTTGCACCTATCTTGAGAGTAACAGCAATCTTTTACACCTCACTATATTAATGACACTGGTTGTCAATGTGAAATATTGTAATAATCTACTGGACCTCCCATTAGTATTTGATGGAACTCAGTTTGCCTCTGATACGATCATCCCATCTCTTACCATGAGAGGAGAAAGTGAAATGATGAAGGGTTGTCAGATCAAGTATATGACTGCATAACTGGTTAGATCATTTGTCTTTTCATCAGTAAGATGTCAGAAAGTATGAGCAAACTAGTCGCTGCTCTGCAGGTTGATGAAGTATTGAGTTCCTAGGGGACTTTTATGACTTTTTCAAGCATTGATGGTGTTGTCTCTAGTTAGAGGCCTTTGAAGGTGAGCTCCAGCTCTTTTATCATGGTTAGAGTGACATTCTATCATGGTTGGCTGGGATAGTTGGAGGAAATAGTACACATCATCATCTCAATAGACATGTCAAAGAAACGAAAGTCATGCTCAATTCAATCTGGATTTAAAGGATGTTGAGTGTAAGCAGGAGGCGATTACTCAGCACTATATGTAAATGTGGCAATTGCCATAACCCCTCCCCCTAAACAAAAGTATAATTTAACTGTAAAATCTTCTCTTAAATTAAAAGAAATTGAAATGTTGATTAAGCTTGTAAAGTAAAAACTGTTTTGGAGTTGACTAAAACCTAAATACTTTTGTCGCTTCTAGGGGTACAGTAAAATTCAATTAACAAGGCCATAAATGTACCATTTTTGGCTAATATTCCCAACTTGTTTGTCAGGCTCTCAAAAATTATATTATTTTGTGCAAAGTTTGCTTGAGATTGCTTCAAATGCATCTTCAGTTACTGGAATTAATAAATTTGTACAAGGGCAGTCTTCCAAAGGCTATATTTTAGACTTAAGGGTCCCAGGGCATATCTGGTAGGGAGGGCCCTCATCAGATGTAGCTGAAGGGACATTTTTGTTTGGGGGGGCAGGGGGGTCGTCAGGGAATATAGGCTGATATATCACACTATTGAATCAGAACACAGTCTGTGATTACTGATTAGCATGTCTTGAATCAAGAAAATTTTTCCCAAACTTAGTAACAGTTTTGATGACTCAAAAACAAGGGCTTAAAATATTTACCTTTTAGGATTTTTGTTATTTTAATGAAAGAGAACAATGTTTTAATTTAATATTGTTTGGAAAAGATGCCTCTAGTGGGAGTGGCGGGGGGGAGGGGAGGGAGAGAGGTGGGAAATGGAGATCATCACCCTATGCCACCCTTTAGAGATAGTCCTCATGGGTCTAGGTTGGTATTTTTACAAGTTAGACCAGATGACTTCATGGCCCTGTGCCGTTATGTGAATGTCCCCTTGAAATTAGTTCCCCCCTGTTTATATGAGAGGCTCAGTTGTCAAACTCTGTAAGTAGCACTCAATCCATACTTGCCCTCTGAACCAGAAATTTTAGCTAATTGTGTGTCTCATACAGTACTGTAAGGTTGGTTCAAGTACAATGCATTCAAGATCCTCTCAGACTGCTTGTAGTGGAATGTTGTAAATGTGTGTTTTATCAGATGTAGACTGTGAGCTAGAAGTTAGCAACATCAATTATGAAAGAGGGTTTTGTTGAAAGAGTAGTTTGCAAGGAGAGGTGCAATCTTCAGTTGCAATGTTGGAGGGTGGTTAATTATTACTTACTTTTATCAAACCTTAATAGAAGGGTTATCTATAGTATATATCACAGGATGTCAAAACATATGTACTGATTACTGTAGATGTGATATAGGACTGTATGTCCAACGCAATGTAATATTCTTTGATATACAGTCTCATAACTAAAGATTTTCTGCAACTTTTTTTATTACAGATATTTTTCCACCAAAAAGATGTTCATTTCCTGTCTGTTAAATTCAACTCATTTTTTGAAATTTTGTTGGCCAAATTTTCACTGTTAGATTTAATTACTTTTTTAGGGCTGTAAATATATTAAAGCCTAGTTTATGCAGGAATGTATTGTGTACAAGACAGTACTTTAAGTCACAGTTATGATGTATAATAAGTGTTGTAAAAGTCCGTCAAAAGGACAAACTATTTAAAAATATGCTGTGAGATTGCCGATTAAACAGTGTGTGTTGTGTTCTTTGAGGTTATGTACCTTTACGGTGGTATCCAGAATATAGGGCCATGAGCAATATCCCCACAGAACCCCCAAAATCTCTCCCAGAAAGTTGTTGAGGAAGGTGATAAATG
>WURT03278369.1:4671-21351 GCA_009936505.3 Holothuria glaberrima
AGAAACATCGTACTGTACCTTAACGCAAGGGTGGCCACCAGTGTTTGGCCAATAAGGGGCCAGGGCAAGATGGAGGGTGTAGGGATGCAACATTTGGGGACACACATTAAAGAATCTATACTCTGTTAAAGCAAATGTACAAAAACTGTTGACTCAAGACTGTCGGGATTTCATACATTGTATTGTATCCACCCGTCTACCTGATGATATATTCAAAACTTCTCTGCTAGTCCCTTAATGTGGGGTATGACAAACACAAGGGAACACTTATAGGGAAGGCAATACCCACAACCATTGCATAGAACTGAGTAGGCTGCTTATAGGTTATTTACAAACTGAGCTATAACACCTCATCTAACTAACTACAGTATAGGTTATTTAAAAGGTGGAAAAAGGCTTGTACTATGAGATTGTATGGAACAGAACTATGCAAGCACTGAAACATCAAAAACCTTGGTGTGAAGCATGCAGAAAATTTTGTGGTCCTATTTAAAGTGGGCATTACACGACCTAAATAAGTTTTGAGTAATATGTATATATATATATATATATATATGCAAGATAGGATACAATATATGATGTATAAATATTAACTGGCAAACAGTTACAACTGGTGCAATTTGGTACACATATAATTTGAACCAAAACGTCACAAAATGTCACAATTGGTCATTTTCTGACGTAATTGGGGGCACAAACAGTGAGATAAAATCGTCCCAGCAACTTATGATGTAAAGGCTTACATTCAATAGCCATACAACATACAGAACACCAAGAGCGGACCGTGGTGAGGGCTGCGAGGAATATTTGGTGCTATGTCAAGGATACCACAATCTGAAGAGAAACAGCCAGGAAAGCAAGAAAGTCCTTTTCTGAACAGCTGAATTTTGTTTTCATGTGTGCCTTGACCTTCAAGTGGGTACATAAGCAAAGGCATGAAACAATTGCAAAACAAACCTGTTTTGCTCCATGTTTTCTGATGTCTGTATGCGATCGGCTGTACGTGCTTTCTATTATTAACCAAGTGCTAGGTTACAGTGCAGTACATGGAACAATCAGTAAAAACACTTTGTCTTCATTTGACAATCACTGAGCCTATAGCCAGTAGGCAGCCTAAGTAGTGGTACATGATGCATTTTAACTTTGTTGCCACATTTGGCATTTTATCGAAGTTGATAACCTGGTAGCATGTCTTCAACAGTGCGAAAAGTGCTTGAATATGCACTTTGTTTCAAGATGTCATACTCTATTAAAAAAATTAGGCAAATTGTGTCATTTTTGAAGGGATATTAATAAACAAGTGGTGGATTTAAATGTTTAGTAGTGTACTGGATCTTACTGAGACAAAGTGTTTATTTGGATTCTAATTCATAAAAATGTAAAAAAGAAGGTTAAAAAAAGAAAATGAAAAGAATGTCATATATTGGCTTCTTTTCAGAATGTTACTGATTTGAGACTGTTTGAAAAGAAGTTTGAGGCATTTAATCAATTTTTTCCAATTTTCACATTTGAGAGCATGACAAACCACTTGAAGGATTTTTTTAATCTGTACCAGCAGGGGAATAGTTGAAATAGGTCTCCTTGAAGTAGGGACATGAATTTATTGCAGTATTGTTGTGGATCCTTGACCTTCAGAAAATGTGCACCAAAAACTACACAGTGTGGACAGTCTAGAAATTGAAATGTAAATTGTGACTTTCTCAGTTGCTCTTTTATCAAGATGGTATTCTGGCAAAATGTATGCATTGTATATTTACAGTGCACAGCTGACATGGTTACCCTTGATAAGATGTATAACAATCTGTAAGGATAATGGTAAATTCACAAGCTATCAGTTAACTTAACACTTTCTAGAACCTTTGTTCTCCTGTGTTGCTAACTGAGTAAACAATGTCCAATTTATCATATATGTGTCAAAAGACAATCTTTTAGCTGTACAGTTACTCAGAGATAGTGTTTTATTATAAATGCCACCTGAAGTACAGGCAACTCAGACTGTTTGTAACAGTACTGAGTGTTCTGGAAATGATGTCAACCAAACCTGCCAGCATACAAACTTCTTAAACTCCAGAAGCCAGACTATAACTCGCTCAGAGAAGTTGTACGGTTCAAATTATCATAAATTAGTTGATCCTTATAACTTAAACTAATCAACAACTAACCACCATGAGCTGGTTTGATGAAATTTCACTTTTTTAGACTATGATCAAGGTTTGTAGAACAGGCATCAGTCATGATCAGCACTCATGTAAGTTAGACTACAATAAGCAGTAATTACAATTGGTTATCATGGAGTTTGTGGTACATTGAATAGTACTTCAGATCCCTACAATTATTGATTGAGATTGAAGGTCACCTGAGGATACCAGAGGTCAAACACTGTCTACCTGGATAACATGATATCTCACTAAGTGAGGAGCCTGAAATGTGTTCATACTGATCATTTGGATGCACTCTGGTCCCCCAGTAGACCCATGAAACCCATACAAACCACTGAAAACCCATATTGGTATAATTGGCCCATTTTTAAGCAGCATAATACATATATCCCATAATAACCCATATTTGGGAAGTTGCTGTAATGGAACCCAAACCATAAAATTCTGTGCATAAATTGTTCATAGAAACTGTATCCCAAAATCAAGTAGAAGGTATGATTTCTAGTCATACAGTAAGTCACATTTGTTGGTGGATACCCTATGATTGTTGGCGCCATTGGACTTTAGTTCAGGGAGGCATAAGGTTCAGGAAGGAGATCCAATATTCTACAGACTCTCTGTAGCAATGTTTTTAGTATTGCTTTCTCCTCAAAGTTCTTATCTCAATACCAAGATCAGTGATGCAGTGTCAAAATGACAGTGAGGAAAACAACTCCTAATGTTGAGCTCGTTAACTTTTTGTTGCTTGCTGTTAAATGCAAAAATGTGAAATTTAAAACTTTCGCCCTATCGTTGACACAGTGCCAAAATGACAGTGAGAAAAACAACTCCTTATTGTTGAACTTGTTAATAACTTTTCATTGCTAGCCATTATGCAAAAATGTGAAATTTTTAACTTTGGTCATTATTGATCACACTAAATATCATTTCAGTTAACCTCAGCAAAGAATATCTATACAACTCATCTTTCTTTTATGTTTCTTATTGATTTTTCTCAGTGTCATTCTCACTGATGAGAAAATTTGCCTAAACTGAGAGTAATGTATAGACTTAAACAATGTGTCCAGCAAATGACACAAAGGGGGCACAAAAGAAGGTCACAATTGAAACTTTTGTTGACAGTCAATTTACTGAATATCCTGATTAAAGTTTGGCCATTGGCAGAAACAAACCTTACTTCAAAGCATGTCTAAACAGTTGCCTCTGTCTGGGGCTTACTCCGGAAAGCAAGGAGCAGATCATCATTAAACAGAATTTAATCAACAGAGGCTTAATGATAGGAAAAAAGAGATCAGTCAATCAAATGGTAGTGCCTGAAAAGAATTAAATCATTTTCAAGTACACATTGTCTGACAGATTTGTTCATTGTATCTCTTTCTTAACACCTTCACCTCCCTGGGTTAAATGCTGAAATGGCAATCCATTTAATAGCCTTACAGTCCATTGATTCTACAATATCTGTGCTTATTGCTGCATGAATATGAAATACCAGTGCATGTGACTTTGTTACAGGGACTAGAAAAGAAAGGAGAGGATCAGCATACTTGGGGATGTTTTTTGCTTTTCCAGTCAATAAAAGTATTTAGCAAAGTGGAATACTTACACAGTCAATTGAAAGCTCCTGTCCAGTCAAATTTTTATGTTCTGAGGATCCATGACTATATAGTGGGGAATACAGTATAGTTACAAGAAACCAAACATTGGCCAATGTTTCCATCTGTCTTTCCCTCCTCCTTGTATTTATCACTGTTTGAGTCTGTTAGTAGTCCTTTCAGAGACTTACATCAATTTTAATGGATATAAAATTTTGACAGGAACACTTGGATATCACAGTGGTATATGCACAAAGCAAATATTTTCCATATGCAATTATGCTGAAGTATAATATATCCACAGGGTCTCTTTCCTTTTTTTAAAGTTGCCCACAAAGTTCCATAAGATGACTCCTCATCATGCCCTAGTTTGCTATTAAATGAAGAACAATGTCACTATTAAGAAAGTTTAATAGCTCACTCAACATAGAAACTCGTAACCTACCAAAAATTTTTTTCGAAGAACAATTTGTTTCTATCAAATCTTGTGTTTTTTTCGCTATAGATTTTTGCACCCCTTTTAATCAAAGATGAAAAGTGGAACAGAACATTTGATCCTAAACTACAGAGTCTCCTGAGTGAATTACAGGCTGGAATGAGAAGCCAGCTACGAAAGTCAGACCCATCTCAAGACAGAAGTGTCAACGTGGATGAAAGTAACTTTGCAGGTTGGTCATTCTTTGTACAGTACTGTTGGTATAGATAGCTGGAGTAACTTGTATATAAAAGAAATGTTTTTAATTTGTTGGTCAATAGAAAGAGCAACTGCAATAGTTTTTGTCCTTCAGAAAAATACACCAGTGGATGGACATCCCATCAACGTTGAAAAGTCACTTCTGGCAGAATTGCTTGTAGAACCATTCTTTTATTAACTAATAGACCTGTATTATCAGCATTTTTGCAGTTCAGAGCATACTCATTCATAATTTACCCATCCAATCTTTATAAGACTAATTACTCTGAGGTTCATTATTAGATCTCTACCAGCACGTCTTTCCCTTCTTATGATTGTGATGCAAAGATATTACAGTGATAAACTTGCACCAGCTTTAGCTGTTTGTGTGGAACATAAAATATGAATTTCAGTGTGGGTTACTCTCACCAGAAATGTCTCATGTACATATTTACTCACTTTACCAGTTTTGCTTATTCTTTTCATTTTTATCACAAGTTTCAAGTTTATTTCTATCATTATCAAATACACAAAAATAGATTATTTCCAACACAATTAAATATAAATCAATAGTACACTTAGTACACTTTTTTCAAGTTTCAAGTTTAGAATTTCAATCATTCTCAAATACACAAAAAATAGATTTTTCCAAAACAATTAAGTATAAATCAATAGTACGTAAAAGGGAAGTATTACTTAAGATGCAATGACCAGGTACTTCATACAGTAGTCACAGTATTCAAAGATGATACAGATTGCTAAAATGTGATTGGGTAGAGGAACCAGAAAAAGGAGATCTTTTCAAGTCTGATAACTACTTACTTGGGCAGAAAGAATTTTATGCAATGGTGATGTTGTGTGTATGTGTGTATCAATATGTTTGTGACAGTTTGTGCTTGTAAACGGAATATCTCAAGAAAGAGAACATGCCCATGAATCCCTCATCCCCAGCATGTAAATATCTAGTTAAGGAATAAATGGCATCTGACGGACTATTATTGGTTAATAAACTGTCGAGACTCCAAATTGCAAAATAACGGACGATGCGAAGCTGAGTCCATTATTTTTCTAAATTTGGAGTCGAGATGGTTTATGAGACAATAATAGTTCGACAAATGTGGTTTATTCCTATTCTACCACCGAAAATCTGTGAAAAAATTCATTTTTATCAGCTTTTCGTATTACTGACCGTGTGGTGTGGAATGACAGGTCAGTGTTTAACCAATCAGAATGCAGGATTCTCAGTAACGGATGGCTAAGGTGGTAGAATATTCAGTATAGGATGCTTGTTGTTTTTTTGGAAGTCAAAGGCAATTGAGGCCACCACAAGCTAAATTGTGAAAGCCTTGAAAAACAGCAGATCTCATGAATGGAATTTATGTGGTTGAATATCATACTTGATATGTGGATGCTTCATATTAAGTACAGTACATGATCTTCATCATTTTTGGTGGAGGTCAAAAGTCTTTAGAGGTCATGGGAGTTTGAGCTGAGAAAACGAGGTATAATAATTGTGACCTCAATATCTCAGGAACTTGACCCCAAAGATTCTCATACCAGGTCTGTGGATAACCCATGGTGACTACTCTGTGAAAAACCATGTAGACTTGATATCTCAAGAAGGAAAGCATGTTATCATATACTTGGCATGTGATGCTCAAAAGTTGATGTGGGAAGGTGATATACTGTATGACCATGTTTATATGATATCAATTTGACCAATGTCATGGATATTGAACCTATCATTTTATATCTTTATGTAAACAGTAAGCTCACTTTGAAACTGTCACCTTTAAACCACAGAACTAAAATAATATCCCAGTGGCAGGGAATCCTATTAAAGTCTTTGGCCTTCTGGTAAAACTACTAAAAAGAAATCCAATTTCCCCTCATTTTTAGATTTTTTTTTAATATGACGTTTGGTCACCAAGGTTAGACACCCAGCATCTGCATCAGCAAAGCTGGAGAGGCTGTAGATATGCTCTGTTGCTAACAGAATGCATTGACGTCATACAACGTCCTTTGGCAGGACTCTGCTCGCAACACATAGATTTCGCATGCGCTGTGGTAGACTCATGCACATATCCAACTGAACACTAATCAGCTCGTCTGCATTTGTTGGTGTAAGTTACAATGATACACACTTGCCTCTGTTGGAGGGCGCCCTTGCTGTTCTGTGACATCATATGCATGGATCTGTAGCAGGATTCATTCAATCCTGCTATCATAAATGCCTGTTGCAACAGAACATAATTGTACTGTAGCCTGAGGTTTTGACATGGCTCCTTTAATTGTGACAAGGACTTCTGTCCACAACTTTTGTAAGCACTAAAAGTTGAAGTAATGTGTTGTCTACCTTTGTTCATCATTGATGCTATAGTACAGATTTGGGCTGAGTAAATTTGCTTTTCAAGAACCTTTTCATAGACCATTCGGTTTTGTTCTTTTTTGCAGGAATCTTAACTCCTGTAGATGAGTTCTACCACTGGTCTGAGATGGCTATGAGTGCAAGTAAAATGGAATCCAAAGAGAGGGCTGAGCAATTTAGAAATTTTCTGGAGCCTGTCTCGAGAGATTTCAGCAGTCTAGATGGGCTAGCCTTAACTGGTGGGATTGATGTTGCAGAAACAGCCCAAGATGCATTTGATGATGTGTGGAGACAAGGAGAGTTTCAACCATATCCTGAAAATAGGATGAAGCATTTGATGGAGGTTACAGGTCAGAACAAAAGTAGAATATTATGCCAATGTTCCAAAGGAGTGTCCTTTTTTGAAGCATCACCGTTATCATTGTTAAATGTTGTGAAATAATCTTTGACAGTGATAGGAATTTAATTATGGACTTTGATATTAGAAAAATTTGTGAATTATGCCCAAGCAAGTGCTGGTTTAGTTATTGTGATATGGTACCATAACTGATCAAGTCTGGAAGTATGTGTATTTCTGCTGGAGTTTCCTTGCCGTTTTGAAGGGCATAATCCACTCGCAGGCCACACATAGAAAGGGTGCAATAAGCGTTCCCCCTAGGATGCAGGCAAAGGTGCCCCAAACAAGCCCTGGTGGGATCTAGGGGACTTGAAAGTCTAAAACTCAGAGAAGTTCCTGGGAGCTCTGGAATCTGTACTAATTTGTAGGCAATAGAATATTCATCCATATCTTCAGATGACATAGATTGTACAAGGCTACACAGACCAGGGGCATCGCAACATGACCATTTGCCTTTTAACTTATGTATGAAGTAATAATGAACGAGGGAACATGAAAATGCGCACAAACGACGCTGAAAAAAACTGCATATTTTTAAACCAACTTTGTATTTTTCTTATTTTTCATGCAAAATTGTCCACTTTCTAACGTTGAATTCACTCTTCCCTCCGAGGTATAGTTCTAAAACCCCCAACTCCTTCCCGAATCTACGGGAATAGATACAGTGCCCACTGAGTTTCGTACTCTAATAGGTATACCTACACCTGTGATAATGTAATTCTGTTAAATGTTATGTAGCCTATCTGCCAGGCAAAAGCTTCTTTTACTTCCAGACAGCCAGAGATTAAAGGATTCTGCATCTGATTTTATGTCTAACGAAAGAGTTGTCATGTTACATTGTGCATACAAAGGTTTTAGTAATATATTACTGCTGTTGTTTTGCTGCAGGTTTACGTGAAAGTGGTACTTTATAACCTGGCTAAGTGGTGGGCACCGTGGGCTAAAAGATTATTTTCAGTTACTTTTCAAGTGATTCCGAATTTATATTTATGAGTAACCTCGTGGGCAGGATGAAATGGTCTCGTGGGCGGCATCCCCCGTGGGTGGCATCCCCCATGGGCAGGAGTTCCCCACCCCTGACATTAAAGATTGTTGTATTGGGAAATAAGTGTCTGTCTCAAGTATTTCTGACCCCTGGGTAAGTTGAGATGGTTTTAAGAAAATGAAAAAGTTAATTAAAAAATGTGTGCATAAGTTGAAGAAGAAGAAGAGAAAGTGTAGAACAAATACCTATGACAAACCCCTCAATCATGTGTTTAAACAACCAAGGATAAACCTGCAATTTTTGTGCAACATATCATTGGTGTATTACTGTGAATAAGAGGAACAGAATATGGCAAAATGTGTTAGAAGTATTATGTAAATCCCAAATGGTTTTGTCAATGAAATTACTCTCTGTACAATTGTTTACAACTTAGATTTGATCCATTAACTTTTCTTTAGGTGGCTCACTGGGACGTTTCATTCAAAGGAAGCTAGCTTCATTCAACCTTTGGCATGACCCATATCACAAGGTGAAGGAATCACTTCAAGTGGGGGTATCAATTTGTGATAGATGGGTAGCTATTTGTGAGAAGCTGACAGAACAGTTTTGGAAACGTGATCCTATCCATCCTTGGAAAGGCAACAAGTTCGTTCCTGAAAATATTTCCAGTCTTTCAAAAAGGCTTCAAGAAGTGAGTATACTTCATAATTATTGGCCATTTTTAATGTCAGTGGGTTACTTTTAAGAAATCTTAGACATAATGAGATGTTGCAACATCAGATGTATTGGTTTTGTATAGCCTTCGGAGTTGGATCTTTTATGTATTGTACAACAGTGCCCTATGGACTATGCAAATGAAGGTGACACTTCAACATGACATGATGAAAGACATTCATGGAATGTTTTGCTGTTTGGTCAGTTGGTTTTCTTTGGAGGAGAGTTATTCTGACCAGATATTTATCTTGCAGTGTTGGCACTATAAGTAGCAAAAATCAGAGAGGATCTTACCCCACCCCACTATTTTTGGATAGGGGTGGGGGTTGTGGGTTGGGCATTTTTCGTATTTGAGGGCTTAAATTTTAGTCTTTCATTTCTCTGTATATAACTGAATAATGTGACATAGCAAAAATTTTGAATGAACTTTACAAGAATATTCCCTCTGAGTTTTAAACAGATATGCGAACATCACAACGATTGTGGGTCCTGGTGGTAATACTGGATGGTGTCCCTTCTTGGTTGGTATTTTAAATTATAAAGGGGAAGAACAGGGTGAGAGATTGAGTATATCTTTATATCTTGTCAACATGTTTATGTAGCAGGGAATATAATGCACAATGCAGCTAAAATTGATCATGTAGCAAGAAATGTTTTTGAACTAAGCACAAAAAAGGGGGGGGGGGAGAAGAAACTTCAAATGGGACCTCACTTGTTTGAAGAGGTGTGAATCGTGTACAAACACAATTTTGCAGCTCATGAGTCTTGTCTCTGCAATCTGTTTCATGGGTATTGACATTAGTGTGGTCATTTTCTCTTTGATTTATGTTGATACAATGCTTGTATGCAGTAGTATATGCTGCGGTATTTTTACATTTTGTGCTGGTTGTTAAATGCTACAGATATTAATAATTTATTAGACAGAGACATATTAGGATATCTACTTTGTCTTGAGTATGGCATTGACTTAAGTTAGATTTCTTTTCAAGTCATTAGAGTTTCTTTCACTTTTTCACATTAATTTGGCACATTATCAACAGCTGACAAACTTTTACTTTATATTTTTGCATCAGACAGAAGTATGTACTTACATAGTGGAGGTCACTTTTTGGTACACAAATTGTACACCTCTGGTGCCCTTATGTCTCAGGTGACACTAGTTTAAATGTTTGCTATTTAATATTTGTAGGTTCTGACCTTGAGAACAATTCATGAGCAAGTGGTCCGTCTCTTATCATCAGGGGAACAACAGGAGCTGAGAACAAAAGCATCTTTCTCCCCCTTCACAGGGATTGATCCCTTGCAGTATAACCCCTACACTGAGCCTCAGTGGCAAGCAGCAGTAACACAGTATGAACGAGGTAAGAGAGCTGATGTTTCCTGGGGTCTTTCAGCATACTGTTAAGGTTCACATATTCATGCAGAGTGGTGGGCTTTTATAAAAAAAATGAATGTTTATGAGTGTGATAGCATGAATAATTTCATTCATTGCAAGATTAACCGTTCTATTCAACAAGGCGAAAGAAAATATTCATTATTTGCTTTATTTGCTTTTTTTCATTATATAACATCTAACTTCCTGAGTAGGCCAGGTTTTGGTCAAAATTTGATTCAAGAAATGGATAGGTCCAAACAATGTGTGTTACTCTAGACCAGGGGTGGGCATCCTATGGCTCATGGGCTGCATGCAGCCCGCCAGTGACTTTTTGCGGCCCGTAACAAATATGTCTAAATCATTCACATTCTTTCAAAAATAATTTTGGCACTCTGTGATCATGAATGCAACTTTTTTACTCGAAAGTGGAAGTGACTTCAGCTTCGAAGTACATGGTTCGATTGCACAAGTAACCTACAGCTTGCTACACACATCTAGTACTGCAGACAGTACCATTTCAAAATACATTGTTTTACTGTATCAAATGTAACCAAATTTGTCAAAAATGACAAAAACATTCTCCTGGCATGTTCAAAAGACTCTCAAGCAAGTATCTGTAATATATTGGCAACTTTTAGTTGGAAGGTTTTTCCCCACGGAGGACATTTCTCTGGAGGGGCTTTGTAGGTTTGCCATTACCTAATGTGTAAAATACATGGATAGGCCTACTAAAGTGCTAACCAACACATACATGTGCAGAAGTTGTCTGCTTACTCAAAGAGCTACAGGGTCTAAAATTTCCCAATCTTTCTTGTTCCAAAGTGTTAACAAATGTTGTCTTAGATGTTGGTATGAGTGTTCGGACTTATTTATGGTCAGGATAGGGTCTTTGCTCGTCAAACCAACTTAAATATTTCTTAAGTCTTTTGCCATACATATACTGTTACGAGAAGCTGATCAGTCTCAGGACTTCAGGTCCATGCAAATTGAACCCAACTTTACATGAACCTTACACCATTTTACATACTCTTTCGATTGCTATGTGAGGGAGGGGAGGGGGATTCATCAGTTACCACTAGACAAAAATATTGTACCCCACCCACCCTCACCCCTGTCAGAATGTACTAGGTTGGCCTACTGATAAAAGCCCTTTACAATGGGTTTCAGTTCAGCATCACAAAAAGTACTATCACTGTCACTAAAGGCTATAACAGTTTTTTCATTATGATATTTTTGGCCCCCTTAACTTCTATTTGGCCCCTTAAATTCCCTGAATGGGGCCCTGTGGGATTTCTGAAAAAATTTTTGTAAGACATTTAACATATTTTCTCCCCAGCTATGGCCCCTGCTGAACAACGTGTCGCAGGAAAACTTCGCTCTTTGTTTCGGAGTCTTGAGGGTAATCCTCACCAACTACTAAGGGAATTCCAGAGATTCAAAGAGCTTGTTAGGAGGGAAAACGTTAAAAAAGAACTCGTGGCAGAGAGGTATAGTTCCTTTTATAGAACCCCATTTTTTTGCTTCTCTTTTCAGTGGTCAGTGCCAAAGAAGATGCAAACAGTAATTAAAACATGGCATAATTGATGGGATATGGTCAGAGTATTAGGATTTTACATTTAAATTTAATTTTCAGTCATCTCCAAAATTTGTCATTATATAATCACTTTCACGTTATCTCTGCCCTTTTTTTTCCTATTTAAGATCACAAAACAAACTCATGTACATCTACTGTGCTTAAAGGGGCTTATTGAGTTGGTTCACAAAATTCATGGTTTTATTTCACATCTGTTGAGATTAACTCACATCTTGCTGGTAAATGATTAAACTAAGCAATTCTGTTCATCTGACTCACAACTGAAGTGGCAATGATAGGGTAATTAATGATTAAAATCATTTATTACAAATTTGTGGCCAGACTCTTTTTACCATTAGGTAGTAATCATACAATCCCTGTCAACAAAAGCGACAGTTTCTCACATTTTCGGTAACTATGTAAAGTGGTACAGGAGTAATGAGGCTAATCAGAAGCATTGCAATGCAATGATTCCCTTCAAACTTGTCACAAAAATAGTCGGTTTCAACTCAGTGAGCCTCTTTAATGGTATCTTTGTGTATCAGGTACCATTTGATGGTAAAGTTTGAGATAGGTTAAACTCTTTTAATCAAAATGTAGTCAGTCATTTTTGTGTTTTGCATGATGTGTTGGGCATAAAGATTAAGTAATTTACTACAACATTATCAAAAGGATAGAAGAGACTTTGTTGTGGGTCGATAACTTCTAAAATTACCTAACTGGAATAATGCCTAAAAAATTTTGACCCAGTCGGATAACACAGATGACCCGAGCTAAGTCATTCACTTGGGTTGGTTGCTCCCAGAATTACTTGCTCCAGTAATTCATGAGATTTTGGACCCTTCGAAATTAGACAGAATGACTGACGTCATGGTATTGGTGTGGGTCAGCACCTTTCAAAAGTACCTGACTTAAGTAAGTGTGGAAAATTTTGACCCATTGGAACAACACAAAGTGACTTGATTCATGTCATTGGTTTGGTTCAGAACCCTCCAAAATTACTTCAAGAATTCCTTAGAATTTTAGACCCATTGAAATGACAGAAAGACTTGTGCCAAGTTATTAGCCTCTATGGTATAGCAGTTGAAATGGGTTCTGGGTGCATTATTGAACTAACTACCTCCTGTTAAATGATATTGGCAAATTTCTCTGTATCCTGGCTGAAGTACGGCTACCACACTTAGGGTCTCGAAGTCTGGTTTGTATCTATGTCCTTACTAATATGTGGGCAGCACACTTTTGTTCTGAGAGTCTGGGTAACATCCAAACAAACTCGTTGAGCTAACTCATTATTCATTTGAAGCCTTTGTGGAATTAATTAGTATTATCCCATTTCATTGACTTAGACAGTGTAAATAGGTATTATGTACCTTGATAAAAAATTTACAAGGATTCAAAAGGTTTTGATGTCTGACACACCTGTGCGTTGTCTTACCTTTCAATAGCCCCAGTTCTGGGTTCAGTTGGTTCTGTCTCCTTCTTTGACAATACAAGTCCCATAAAGGGTGATTTAGTTCAAGCTTAACTCTTACATTTTGCCTCAGTATTAAGCATTACATGGTATTGTTCCTTCAGCTTACTCATTACTTTTCTGAGCCCCTCATCATTTTGAGCCCCCCATCATTTTGAGCCTCAGTCTAACGATGCTCAGTAGAATCATCTGATGTTTTGAATATCTTCACAACCTTGTAAACTTGTGAAAGTGCCTTCTGATGTTTCTCTGGAGCTAATATGCCAAATATAAGCAGGTTTACCTATGCAGGTCTTTATGTGTTGTGTATGTGGTAATACCTCGGGTAGTTTCAATTTTGATTACCAAAGTCAAGGTCTAATTGACTAAAAAGTTTGAAGGCATTTATATCATAATGAATTTCATCTATTGTTCGAATGGGTGTTTTTCTGTCATAATATCGTTTTCGGCTTTGGAGAGCATGTTTATAACATGGGGTTCACCCATGAGCTTGGCTGGTCAACCCTTTCAGAGGTACCCTAATCTCTTATTAGCTTGTCTAATTTTTAACTCCCTTTTTATAGTGCCTCAGTGGTGTGTTGCACATGCATTGAGCAACAGGTACCACACTGTCACCATTGTTTTAGCTTTACTTAGTTAACTGTCTTTCAGTATACTAACTTCCTGAAAACACTCTTCATACAATGAAAAATGTCCTTGTGAAATAAACTTAATACCCCAGTTTACAAGAGCCTCATCTTCTACTGTAATAGCTGTATCTTGCCAAGAACTGCTCCTTTGTCATCTGCTCCAGATTTTTCTCTCTGTTTAAATGAATGTGGGAGATGTTGCTCTTGAAGTTAGATCACAAATGCCTTTAAGGATGTTTTCCTGATTGTCCGATGGGGTATATTTCCTTGAATACATGTTTTGGAGATGGCTTGAATCAAACAAAGATGTGAATTGATCCACTGCTTGTTGACTCTATTTGATTTGTTTTTCTAACTTAAGGTCATGCTTATGTATGGGGATATACTGGTGAAAGATCAAGTTAAGGTCATGGTTGCCTACCTGCACACTGCTTGGACAAGTTGTAAATCACATAAGCTTGAATTATTCTTCCAGGGTGCATATAGGTTTAATATCTTCATGCAATGCACCCAGCTCATGGCATGAAAATGTGCTGAAAATGGAAAACCTTGAAAGACAGAATTTACTGCAGGTGAACTTCATTATACAATTTACACATAGGCCTATTTCAACAATTACGGGTAAATCATAAGTTTCCTTTCTTCATGTACAAGAAAAATATCAGTACCAAGCTATTTTCCTTAAATAGGTACCTCTGATGAATATGACCTTTCAAATACAGAAATTTCATTTGGAAACTGGACCTTGATTCTTTTAGCTTCTGTTATTTCTTGTTTGGAATGTTCTTGCTGCAACCAAATGTTAACCTGGACCATAGGGGTAACTATGTCATCACTGCCAAATTAGAAACAGAATTTAGATGTGACAAAGAAATGGCAGGAAAATCATGTTCGAGATGATGCTGAGGGGACATTTTAATCAGGTTCCACGTATAAATATTTTACCTCTACTTTCAATTAATGCTTTCTTTTGTTATCTTACATTTTGGTCAAAGCCCATATTGATCTGCTCTTGTTTTATAATCATATACAAGCAGAGTTCCTACTTTCTTTCATAGATAAAATGCCAAAAAAGGGTAAAATTAGTCCTCACTACAACATATATTTATGGTTAACTTGATTAAATTTCTGAATTTCCTTACAAAAATGGCACAGTACACCTTTTTAACTTGTAGAAACGTGGAAAATACAGATATCCTTCATTTCAAATATTAATAAAGAAATGTGGAGGTGATAAGTATTTTGTACATTGAATGCCATGGTATTAATTTGGA
This sequence comes from Holothuria glaberrima, assembly GCA_009936505.3. Taxonomy (NCBI): domain Eukaryota; kingdom Metazoa; phylum Echinodermata; class Holothuroidea; order Aspidochirotida; family Holothuriidae; genus Holothuria; species Holothuria glaberrima. Next base: position 19,882 of record WURT03278369.1, read on the forward strand.
GTTGCCTAGAATTTAATTATGAAGTATTGAAATTTGCAGGTATTAAAACTCAACCTTTTTTCAGAAGTGGTTTAAACTAATAAAGATACAATCTACTTTTAAAGAATGTTTAGTGTATGAACTGACTTAATGACATACTTCGTGGGCAGAAATCAAATGACTTTCATCTTAATGTATTGATGTGTGACTTCATTGTACGAGGATTGTCAATACCAGTAGATGTGTGCTGCTAATTACTGATCGTAAAAATTGTGTTTGTTAAACATGTCACACGTTTGTAATATATTAAATCTTCATAAGACCATCAACCTTCACCAGACTTAATAATAAATGGACTGTTTTTGAGGAATCAACAGAGAGAGACAACCACACGATACATGCAGGCTACATACACACTCTTACCAAGAATAGTTTTATACTGGGTAACATTGTAATGTGGGAAAAAAAACATTTAGGGGCATGTGTGGCCTGAAAGAATTCCCCATATATTGCTTGCATGTATATTTCAGATTTATGTTCCTATAAATGTGACTGCATGTTATAGACAGGAGTAGACATTAAAAAGTGCAGCTGCATGATCATGTGTTTATACAAAAGGGATTTTCTGTCCCCTTTCTTGTGGCAGTTTTTGATTTTATGTTTAGGGGAGGGGGAACTTGAAATTTAGTTTTCCATTTCTTTATTCAGTACTTGCTGAAGGCAAAAACAATCTATGCAATTATGCTGGCAAGTGTGTGGATGTGGGGGTATTTGTGTGTATGTATGTGTGTTGGTGGTACTAGGCTTGTAAACAGGATCTCAAGATAGTAATGATGGATACTTCTCATACTTGTTATATACCTGTAGAATGATCATATTGAGAGGAAGAACCCCTTTTTTGAAGAAGGTTAAAAAGTCATGTGAGGTCAGCAGAGATGAAATTGTAAAAACATTGTAAAAGTTATCAAGTCAAGAAGGATAACTTTGAGGGATAAACGTCAGTGCAACAAAGTGATCCCTTGCAGCAAGGAATCACTAAGCCTTTGGGCTTTGTGGTTTTTATACTTATTTTTATTTGAAACAAAGAAAGTGCAAGTTGGCATGATTTAGCACATGATGCTTGAATCCTGTGGTCATGTCTCCTTATGTGAGCACTAATTGAATAGGACACGGTAAGTTGCAATTATTATAAAAGAAAAAAAAAGAATAAAAAATTCTTGTGAAAACCAGATGATAGCAGACATTGGCAGATGACAAGTTTTGAAACACCTGATTATTTTAAGAACTGAAACCTAAATAAGTGTCATACTTCTACATTTGCTATTTTAATAGTGAAACTATGTTTTAGAAACCTCAAGGTCATGTGAGGTCAGGAGAGGTCAAAATGTGAAAATAAAGTGAAGATGAATATCTCAAGGAAGGTAACTTTGCGGAATTCAAACTTAGTGCGTCGTTTAATATCTCACAATGGATGGAAAAAGTGATTTACTT
>WURT03278591.1:0-25390 GCA_009936505.3 Holothuria glaberrima
AAGTTTGAGCTTCAAAGAAGTTTCCCTTCTTGAGATATCGCGTGCACAAGCAAAGTGTCACAAACACACACACACACATACACACACATACACACATACATACACACGCCATCATGAATGCATAGGTTTCTCTTTCATCGAAACCAAAAAACCGACTCACCTAAAGATAGGGGTGACACCATGGTTTTTAGAAGATTCCTTTTTATTGATCCCTTTACTGGTCCTTTATCCACCCCAGGGGCGCAGATCGAGTTTCAAAAGTGGGGGGGGGGGCAAACTACTAGTTTGATTACTTGTTTCATCGCTGTGAAGGTGTACTTTTATGTGGCACCAGATTGCATGTAAGGACACCTAATTTTTCAAGAATTTTCAAAGAGAAGAGGTGTCCCCTCCCCCAGGCCATTAATAACACAACATACTGCATGACCCCCCGTGAGATAAATTCTGGCTACGTCACTGATTATTATCATTATTGTTGGGACTTACCCAAAATTTATAACCAAAATGGAAGGGTAATATAACACGACAAGTGATTGAAATGTAATTGGAATGCCATCGCTACAATGTAAACCCGATGCATGTCTATAATACGTACATTTATGTGTTGAACGCGCGCGAAGCGCGCAAAAAATTTTTAGTTGCATTTTTCGGGCAAGTCATTACAGCCTCCCAAATCAAATTGTGCTCCTGCGCCCATGATTATGACTTAAAAAAGTAAAAGCCTGGCAGCAAAAAGTGGGTGGGGGGACATTTTGTATTACGTTGCCCCGATCTAAAAGTGGAGGGGACATGTCCCCCTGTCCCCCCAGGATCGACGCCCCTGATCCACCCTACCTCACCCTTCCGAGAATCAGTTGGCTTTTGATACAATAAGGGTTGAAGCCAGTACAATTGTAAGGCTTTGTAGTAGCGTTATTAGCTAGTGATAAGCGTCTGAATTAAACCAGAATGTAGAAAATCCCTGTAGACCTTGAGCCCACATTTCCGCTGACTTAGTTAAAATCTGAGCGCAAATTGTCCTTCCACGTACAGCCCAAATGCAAATATTCTTGTAGATCAAATCCTTTCTAAAGTGAGAATCACTTATGATAAACGCGGGTTTGTTGTTATAAATGCGGCGATTGTTCCTGTGACAGATGCTTCAAAGGACGAGTTCTGAAGAAACCATTACCCGTGTGCCATGAATTTTAATCCTGTTCCATATTTGCCACACACGAATGTTCAAAAAATTTCAACAGAAACTTATTTGAAAAAAAAGAACATAAAGAGAAATTGTTTAGCTAATGCTGCATATTTTTATTAACAATACACCAACCAAAAAAAAAACAAAAATATACAAAAATTAAAATTCCACGCAAGGTATTACTTCATAGGTTCTCTTGAGAGCTAAATGATTCCTTTACAAAATCAACTAGCTCAAACGTAGAACTTAAATAAACTATACCGAATAAACTTGGTGGTTACTAAGAATTAATTCTGACCTGGCAGATTTTGGAAGAATTACGATGAGTCAATAACCACCAAACATATTCCTGTAAATAAATAGAGGACAAACATTTAAAACTAGCATGAAGCTGCCTGGAAAGAAATAGAAAAAACATTATCAATGTCTAGTATAGGCCTACTCTCGGAGGTGTTATTCAAACCCTGTTCATTGCTGAAGATCACTGACGATTTGCCGTTCTAACCACAGTACGTTCCTTTGTAAAAATATAGATATACCCAGCAGTTTAATAAAATGTTACCATCCTAGCTAATTTACGATTGTGAACAAAGTGAACTTTATGCGACATAGAGTAACACAGACCTCAGATGTACTGACCTATCCTTCTCATGCAAATGTTTAGGGATTTCAAATGTAAACAGCCTATAACGTGCTTGAACGCTTCATGATCCTTTTAAGTAAAAAGACTAAACTAAGAAAAACAAATTGTAACTCTTATTACAAAAACAAAACAACAAATATGTTCGACCATCACATAAGTATTCGTTTATTTGACTTTTAACTGTTATTCCGACCTGGCAGATTTTGGAAGAATTAATTCAAAGTCATTAAATCAAATACAAAGATGCTTCAGTGGTTATACAATTGGCAGCATAGTTGTGATGTTGTTACTCCTTTACATGTGACTTGTCACCTGACTACCAAATATGTCGTATACGAAATTGCCTGTCATGGAATTTGGAGAGTGTTTTGCTTTCATCACAACCAACCGTTTACATTCCAGCTGTGTACCATTGAAAAAAGAAAGAAAAAAAAGAAAAAAGTATTTGTCTTTTAACAATTGGGAATTTATGGATAAGTTTGTTAATCAAAATAAAATGAAAAGATTTAACACCCAAACCTTATTTTAATGATGAAAAAAAGGAACAGGATACGGTTCAAAGGTCAGAGGTACTGCTTTTAAAAGTCCTTTTACTCCTTTTACTTGGAATTATAGTAAGTCACAGCACTAGTTGCACAATGCGTCCGTAGTAACGATTCCTTTTTGAGCATGTATGATACCTATAAGATTACTTCTCGAAACATTCAATGAGATTGACGGCTACACCACTGAGCGACTACAACAATTCAAGGTCATTGACAAATTGTAGCTTCTTTTCCATAGGTTGGTTAACACTTCGAAGATTTCCCTCTTCTCTGATGACAGCCATGCTAGTTTTAAAGATCTACCAGAGAGGAAAAGTGTTGACAAAATCAGTTTTTGTTTATGTTTAATAATTTACATCTGTTCTGTTCGATGAAATAAATGTTCTGTCCTAGTTAGTCTGTTCAAGATTATCATGAAGCACAGTCATTTTTTTTTACCAGATGGATAACCTCATAACAAAAACATTACTATAAGTGATTTTACATGTTTTCTGATCAGTGGCGTACCTACAGGGGCTTTGGGGCTCTAGCCCTCCCAACCAATCTCAGACCCCCCCCCCCACAGGTGATCGGAGATATGTTGATAATCGGCCCGAGCCTTCAGAAGAACATACACCAGCCCTCCCATTTGGAGACCAGCACTCCTTCAGCTCCTATATGGAAAACTACGGCTACCCCACTGTTTCTGATGTATGCTAACCTCTTCACAAATAATTTAAGAGACGTGCCTCTTTGACTTCAGCTAATGGCTTACTACTCACTTAAATATTCTCCGTTCCATCCGTGGTATACGGCCTGTCGAACTCATGTCTTTCGGCTATTGGCTCAAGCATATCAGATAGTGGACGTTTTAAGATGGAAGTTCCAGAAGACACCGAACTCGCGGAATCCCCTTTAGACGACATACGTGACTAGTCAAGATAAAATTGATGAAAAGAAAATTTTATACTCAGTTGAATAGTGATACTTTGTCTGAAAATAGAAGGGTTAACCAAAAATTTATTTTTGAATGTAGAACTTAGAATATAAAAGAAGAGACAGTTGAGATGCAATTTCATTCTTTTCCTCTGAGTTTGTACCTGTGTGTGAGTGTATGCCTGAGTATATTATATTGGCAAGTCCTGAGTTAACTTCAATATTTTGTGAAAGCATAAGATTGAATTTTCAAAGAGAAGTTTAAGCTGGAAGGACTGGAAACTGTCATAAGAGATTTCAAAGATAGTTGACAGTTTATAGATACTTTATGCTGAATACAAATAATATTAACATCACAAACATAGGTGACTTTAAGGTTACATACGTTTAGGTGGCTTCCATTCAAGAAGACTTTCTTAAAATGATCCATTCGCTTATTGTCCATGGAGGATTCTACGTCGTAATCTTCTGATTCGAACCCATTGTTGTCATAATCATAATCCTTCATCTCTACCCCACGATCGATTCCCCTGTTTCTGATCACTCCGGGGAATGTGATGGAACGTTCAAATTCTCCGTCCGCAACTGACGCTGCATTGATGTACTTCTTTTGCATTCCGTACTGTTTGGACAAAGTTGAGGGCATGATGAAGTTTTCTGGCACCGACGCCGGGGGTTGATATTTGAAAATCTTCTGGTTTTTGTTTTGGCGTTTCGAAAGAACGCAGAAACAACAGAAGCAACATGTAAACACAACAAATAAAACGACAGCTAGGAGAGCTAATGCAACCAATATTCCGGTGTTGCCTGATTCTGTGAATAGAAATGCAATTCAAGTCATAAAAGTATAAAAGTAGTAAATCTTTAATGGTGAAGATTTACTTTACAAAGAGAGGAAACATTTTTAACACATTTCATAACGCTACATTTCCGAGAACAAATAATTGTGCATCCAGAGTTAATCCTGAGAATACTACATGAGCGCCTCTTAGACAATATAATTTTGCTGCGTATTTTCCCATCTACAAGCATTATTCGTAACATCTGGCATAGAGCTATTTTCTAAATAGCAATTACAAAAGATTATGGGACATCGATTAGGTGTGCATCCTTCTTTTTTTTTTTTTTTTTTTTTTTTTGTCAATGGCATTTTACTGTGGCCAAAAAATCCGCTTACCGGTACTTATCCCAAAATCTTTTGTAATTGCTATTTGGAAAATGGTCTAGCCCTTTCACGTTTGAAACCGCTTCGATATCCAGGGCTTGCTACATCATGCAAAATAATGTGTTAAGCCAAGGAGTAGTTATCCGAATGGAGACAGCTCGCCAAAACTTCCCTTGAAGTGAGGTTCGCACCGTCAAGACAAGACAGTAATCTTTTGATGATTTTGCTCTTGAAATTTATCTCAGGATTAAGCTAAATTAGATACTTAAAAACAAGGGATTTGTCGTTTGCTATATCTTAAATAAAACCGGGGAGATTTTATTCGATGCCGTGTCATTGCCATTTGCTCGAAAAACAAGTATCCATTTTCTGTGGTGTCACCTGGTGACGCAAATGAATGCATATAGACTTGGTTCAATGTGAAATCGTAAACACAGGTTTATGTCGAGTTACTTCTGGACGCTTGAGGATTTTTTGTTCAAAATGGGGCAAAAGAATTAGGCTCCTGTCTCTATAAATCATTTACATATGGTCTATTGGGATGGGTATAGGTTTTTTTGTCGTTTTGAGCTGATCAAACCCTGTCTCTATAACTTTGGTGGCACCGTCCTACACAGCAAAGTATTGTTTTATTTAAGCACCTCGTTAATGTATTACTAGTGGTCTATGATATCGGTACGAGAAAAAAATTAACTGGTAGCATCAAATTGAGCTGTTGAGGGCTTAAGTCCTGGTAAACCTTATTACCAGCAAATAGTTGATAATCTTTCATACTTAAGTACTGTAGGTGTTTAAGTATTAGCATAAATGAACCCAAGGCCGTAGCTAGGGTAGTATGTTTAGGGGGTGTGAAGGTCCCAAATTCCGACTGGCTGGATGATTTTCCCAACTGAGTGGCAGCGTGTAAAGTGTACTTTTTTACTCGCGCCTGCGTTTTTGTATACATCACTAGGGATCCTTCCTTTTATCACTCAAATAAAGGTGTCGTCCTGGTAGAGAGGTCGTGTCCCCTTCCCCTTTTGGGAAATTTTTGTTTATTGAAGGTTGCTTAGATGCAAATTGGGGCTATCTTTCGGACATTTTTTGAGCTGCTCATATATGGTTGAAAAAAGTCCATAATATTGTGAATTCAGCAGCAGTAGGGATCCGTCCTTTGTCACGATGTAAAGGTACCGTCCTAAATGAGGGGTCTAAGGGGCGGGGAAGTCCCCCTCCCCTTTCAGGAATTGTTGTTAAATTTTACTTTCAACCTTCTTCATTATGCTACAAATTAGATTGAAAGATGCCATATTAATGCGAGGCCCGTACAGATGTTTGGAGATGTATCTCTGTTTTTCGGAAAGTGTTGTGATCAGAAAAGTTCCATGTATAATTATCTTAATAAAGGTAATAAGACGAAGCTAAACCCTGACGCATACGCGTGAAGCGCGCCGAAATTTTTCATTAAATTAGATGGCAAAGGAAAGTTTTAATTCGATTTTACGTGAAGAAAATAATGTTTGGTAGTATTCAGTCTCACTTGATCTAGTTGGAAAATACATACAAACTTGACATAGGCTCAGTCGAAAAAATATGGTAGACTGGGAAATCAGATATTCCAACTGGTATTTCAGATTTTCCGACTATCGTTGCTATGACGAACTTTGGGGGTGAGACACCCCACACACACACACACCCCGGTGGGGACAGCCCGTAATAAACCTTCCCGTGCTATCTCCATTCTGATAACTAATCCATGGTTTATCTTTAAGCCCTCCCCCGTTCTCATGGGATAACTGGATGCCAGATGACTAGCTATTTTTTAATAAACTGTCAAAAACTGGGCATGCGAATGAAGTATGCATTAGTCATCAAGATGAGCTACCTGGATAAAAACTTCAAGTGGTTTATCACCAAGACTATGTTATCATATCATCCTAAATTGTGCATGTTAATGGTCCCGATATCTTGACAATGTGTTTACGTTAAATGACACCCAACTTGATATGCGGATTTCGGCACTTCCTCGTTTTCAAGATCACACGTGTTTTATCCCATGTAAACGTGACATGGGGAAAACGGAGTTGTTTTCTACACATAAGATATTACGCTCTTCCCCAAAAAGGTTGTTTTCTACACATAAGATAATACACTGTTCCTTAGAAATGAATGTCCATAGTTAATGGACATCCTCATAATCATGGTTATGTTGAATTATAAGCCTAAATTTAAAAAAAAAAGAAAACTTTAAAATATTCTTCCAAGTTGTTCAAATGTCGTAGAAAATGAAATTTTACTCTTCAGTGTATTCCTCATGACCCACCTCTGATGGCCTCGCACCTTGCTCCTAGGAAACCCTCCATGCATCTATAAAGAAATAAATTATTTTACATATGTAAGGACATACCTTGTCAAAGTAAGCTAGTCCGACTTAACTGAGTTTCAATGCATGATGGAAAGGTTGCACTATCCATGTACCAGTACTTTGTATTAGCAAACTCAACCTTTCCGATTGAATCTTGAGTTTTTCGGCACCATTTGAGCAATAAAATGATGAAATAAAGTGCATCTTAATAGTAAATTCTCCTTAAAATGGAGTGACAAAGTTGAAAAGAGTAACGTTGCGGAAAGAAAATAAAATTAGTCGTGGAAGGGTGTGTCAAAAAATGGCGGAATTGGTTTGTTGGTTATAGCACATTTTTCGGTATGGATTGAAAGTCTGTAACTTGAAACTCGCTCATATTTTCTCCGGTTAGAGTGGTACATTTTGTTTGAATTTTTCATGAAACACTAAATGTCATTCTTTTCAAGTGAAAGTATGACATTACAAATTATGACGACTAGTAATGAACAGCATGAAAATCTTGGGAAAAGTCGATGAGGTGACATTGGTTTTTCGTCCAACAAGAGCTTTTCGAATGCCCTTTGGCGATGATGTTGCTGATACCAATCCTAATTCCATATTCTAGCATTTGTTACACCTTGCGTTTCTTCTGCTTCGAAACCTTTGTCTTTTCTTGATGTTTTTTTTTTATATTCGTTTATCAATTTAAGAGACCTTTGGAAAAACTGAATGCTTAGTGTTTGATATATGACACCAGTTTATCAGTTAGAAAATGAGATCATTCTAAGCAAACAGACAGTCATTAACTTACTGACAATTGGCCTCAATAAAACGTGTATCGTAGAGACAAGTTCCTCCATTTTGGCAGGTTGAAGGTTTGCACTGATGATTTGCTTTATCTGAAGAAAAATGAAACAGATCTTTGAGATTACATTTCCTCGGTTGACATGTTTCTCCTAACACAATTTACTTTATGAGTTCTTGGCTCATCTCAAAAAAGTGTCTTAGTTCTTCTTGATGAGCAGTTTCAGTGCCCAAGGTCAATCTTGTAATGCTAAAGATATTACAATCACTCTCAACATCTTCCAGCCATTCCCTTTATATACCGTTTTATGTGAAAATCTGTTTACTCTCCCTGCACTAGTCAAGTCTGCTGATGTACAGTAGTCATTCGGCTTACTTGCTGCCATGTTTTGGCCAATGCTTAATAAAAAGTGGTTTATTTCGTTAAGGCATTGCTTGAATTTGGCCTTTTTCTAATTCAATCAAGGTACGATGATTGATATGCATTTTGAGAATACTTCTATTGGTATATCGTAGGGTGATGAGGGTCTGCTTGAATATAGATAGCAATAATATTTTGCTTACAATACGGCAAAAATCGGAAAATAGAAACTGCTAGTAACGTCTTTGCCTTTAAACTCAGCTAACTGTAGCTTGCATTTCCTCTGCTAATATTTGAGAGGAGTGGGTTCCTGTTAGGGAGATGTCCATGATTAATTGGCTGCCCTAAAGTAGTCATGGTTACCTGCTGAGTCGTGCTTGCCTGAGGGTTTACAGGTCAAGTGTACCGTGTACCCAAAGTCTAAAATTTCAGAACTTTATGTTGCAAAACGTGAATAAAAGAGTCTATATGGTCCAACTCCCATCTTCACAAGACATTCCTATGCTGAGATATAAAATGTTGAAGCTTATTCACGCAATTCAAAATGTTAGATTGTGCAATAATTTGTGATGTTATTTTTGTTCTACTCCAATTACCATGTTTGTTTTTGTTTTTGTTTTTTTTTTTTTTTCAAAAGCCACTAAACCTTGTACCAAACTTTGATCACTGTCCTCTTTTTTTCGGGTACATTGACTAAACAAGCCCTGCACTGCATTCTTTGCAAGTAAACAGTAAATGTGAGTAGTACTAGAAGGAGATCAAGAATCATTGGGCAATGGACCAATTAAAATTATATAGAATAAGCTATGAAGATGGGAGTTGGGTGAATGAGACTCATTTCCCAACCTCCCAAACATATATTTGTAATTTTGGACTTTAGGTGAACTTTCAGCTAAAGAAGTGTGCTCAAGTTACAATTGATGGATGTAAATATTTTCCACAGAAATGTATTTCATACATCATCGGTTACATTTTGCAATGACCTTAGCTATGGTGCTACTAAAATGACCTGCTCACTTATATGTACTACCTCATTTCAAGAAAGTGCTTCGATGCTTACAGAATAGAAAAGTGGAGTGTGAAAAGCAGTTCTTTAAAGCAGTCACTAAACTTTCATTTAGAACATAATGACCAAATTCGAATCGGCCTTGCATCTGATCTGTTATTTGACTAGTTTTGTTCAAAAATGACAAGATCTTATTTATTTTTTCAATACAATAGGTGAGTTTATGAAGCCGATCACTTGTTTAAGGTTGTATTCCATAATTATGAACACTACCACAGTACTACGCAACTTGAATATTCGAGTAACTTCACTGTCGTGATCATGCATAAGCATCAAAGATTGGAGGTAGAACACCGTGTGGAACTGATATTTATTTCGCCCAAGTGTCATCCGTCTAGAAAAAGTTCCAAAAAGAAAACATTTGAGATCACGCTGTGGGTATGTTGGAGAAGAAGATATAGGTCTGGTGTCCTTCGAAATGGAGTTTGAAAAAGTATTCGTCGTGTGAAACAGGGCCAATTAAGGTCTTCTCAGGTAAATTATAGTCTTCGACGGAGACCGTGGGGATGAATAGGCGTAACTGAATTTGGGATGAACGTGATTCGTGTGGGTGAAGGTAGAAACAATGTGAGCCAATAACCTTCTACGGTCATGGTAAGGTAAACTAGAAATGCCATGAATTGCGACTTTGACAATGCTTTGGAGACGACATTCTTTTGTGATTTAGTTTGTTGGACGAAGTCGGAATTTATATAAGGTGTGGGGATGCAGGGAAAGATGTCCACTGCATTGTACCTATTCAAGAAATGAAAGTAATTACCATCTATATCAATGCTATTTGGATCAATGGTTATCTCTGTTCCATCAAATGTGTAAAGTATTACGTTGCCATTTTCGTCACGTGAACGACTGAGGGCGTCCTTCATCTGATCATAGTTTCGAATTCTGTTTGGTCGAGGGATCGTTACTTCTAAGTGAGCAATAATTGATCCGTTTTTTATACCTGCCATGCTGCACCTCAACTGATCTGGTGATAAAGCTGTTTGAACCTTTAAATAAACAAGGGAAAAACCTAGTAAATGCAAAGATCTATTGCTGAAATAGCACAAGAATGTCGAAATTTTGTACTTCCACATGCAAACGTGCTTGGTAACAATAACAACATCTAAGTCAGTGGTTCTCAAAGTGGTTCTGGTGGGCGTTGGAAAGTCTCAGGCGGGCACTACAGAGTACACGGGGAATAGGGGGCGTTGACACTAATTTGGGGGTCCCTGGCGATTACGACACACCACTGCAGCGATTCAGGGCACAATAAGACAACCAGGGGGTCTGTTCCCTCCGCTAGTTCTTCCCCTCCGCTTCGTTCTCCCTTCAGCCTACCCTCCCCAACCCCTCTCCCGTTGTATCTCTCCCCAAAATAAATTTTTGGCCACCATATTTATCCAAAAATGACATTAGGAATTTAAAACCTCCACCCCTAGGTCCAAATTCTTCCACGTTTGGATTATAAAGTTAACTGTGAAAAACAAAATATTGTTGAGCATCCGAATATGAATGGTTGGACGAGGGAATGGCTAGGGGTTATTGGGACAGTTCAAGGTGGTGGAAGGGGTGGTAGTGTAAAGAAGTTTGAGAACCACCGTCACTGATCTAAGTGGTTGGGCTTGACAAAGACTGCCTTGAAATGCACTGTGAACTGTTAACGCAAAAGTTATTTTCAGTTCAAAAAATGATTTTTTATTTATACATTTATTTATGTATTAATTTATTTATTACTTTTTATTTCTATACATATTTTACAGCCTATTTAATCAGTCTTGTCACCTTGCAAGCCCTTAACTTCATGAAAATGACATGACGACCAAGCTTTTTGATTTGGCTACTTATTTCAGCTGATGCAAATAAGCAAAGTTAGTCCATAACCCTATAGCCTTCTGAAAGTGCGGTCGCCAATTGCAAAATAGTACACATACCGCACTCGATTAAATATCGGGAGTCGTAGGCACAACCATGTATCTATCCTTCGCAATGAAACAATTGGACATTCATAAATTCTAACTAGGATCCCACATATGCACTAAGGCCAAAACTTGTTCGTATACAATCGTTGGTGATATAATGACGGAAGGCCGACATGTCAGTGAATTAAGGTGCAGATGTTGGACAATACACAGGAACAAACGTCTACAGATAAAGTTTTAAAGAAAAACGTGTTTGATTCCTTGATTCAAGGAAAATATCTAAAAGAATCTGTAAAAGTATTCCAACAAAAAGATTTGCTGATAATATTACATCTTATTTTGTGATAATAATAACAAGACATTGCCCCAAGTTTCATTTCTGTACCAGCACTTGTTCAAAACAATCTGCATCCCCTACCCCCTCCTTGGACCTTCCTTAATATCAATCGTCAAAAGTGCCCCCTGAAAAAATCCTTGCTACGTATCTTTTTTAGAAAGATGCATGTACTACAAGACTTATACTGTCAAACTATATGTATATATATATATATATATATTGACATGTAGGGGCCGCCATGAAACTTGGAATACGGCAAAGCAATTCCGCGAAACTATATCAGCGGTATGTTTAGCAAAACACTGTGTACTTCAACAAGCTTCTAGGTGAGCAAATGCGGCATGAAAATTATGTTTCACATGCACAATGTTTTGTTACGACATCTTCAGCGTAAACTAATCTTTGCAGTAGATTTCGTTATCTCTGCGGGCGAGATAGTTTAGCAATGTCAAACCACGCAATGTTAACTACATTGTGACGTCACCAAAAGGCACGCGTCTTGCTGTATTTCAGCTCATACAGTGAGGCTTTCTGTTCACCATCAAAGTTAGACATCTAGGGCCTTTGGCGCCAAGGAGCGTTTTTGCGCGTTAGCATGCACAATATTGGAAAATAATCACTGGGATGCACTGCGTGCACATTATGGGCAACAATTTTTTTCATTACAACACGTAGTTGCTATGGAGAGGTGACGTTTTCACCGACCGACTCCATAAACATTTTTCACGCGCATGTAGTTCGCGCATACTGACGGATACACAAAGTAGCTGTCTTTAAGTTGTAATGCTACGCGCTTACCTCAGCCGGGGGAGCATTTTTTGTTCTGTGATGTCATATGCATAAGGTCGACAGTTGTAAGTAATCTCTCATACTGATGACGATGACAATTTCTGTATTATAATTTAGCCGACATGAATTGGGCCATGTGTCAGATTGCTGAGGTTATTTTGGAGGGGAAATCTTTGCTTTTTCATTACATCTTGTTTTCAATTAAGGGACATACATAAAAGTCAAAAGAAAAATAAGTTTCTTAAGAATAAGTCATCAATATTCTTCTATTTTCCATCGAAGAAAAGCTTTTCAAATGTTTATTTGGGCAACCACTTTTAAAAAAATCTGTGGGGTCTATTGGTCCACTACAGTTTCTATTGTTTTGTTGACAATTATTTAGCAGGACTGGATGGTAGTTTTCGTAACATTTGGCTTTTTTCGCCATTTCCAACATTTTCTGAGAACGAATATTGCTGCTAGGAGGTGACCTCGCGGGGTCTTTTTTTTTAACTTTCATCCGTTCTATGTCATCTAAAGAGTGTAAAATAGACTGCTGTCATTATTCTCCATGTTTCATTGTGGAAAGGATAAACACTGCAGAAAGTACAAATTGTGCTAAGGAACTGCTTTCCTTGAAAGGTTCTTGACGTAGTACACTCTTTGAACGTCATGATACAATTTTAAGCCAGTCGGATCGGGGGAGTGAGCAGGAATCAAAAGATTATCGAATTTGTTTAAAAACAATCCAGTTCGTATAACTTTTTATCTGTTCGGGTCAAAATAATTAGCCTGATTACGGCTCCTCCTTGATCTGGACGTGTTTAGCGTGAATGTGAATCTATTTTATCTGAAAATGCAAAATCATCCCGATGTTTGAAGTTTTTGTGGGCATTCATTCAACCCAGACATCCGGTTGTTTGAATGTTACTTAAAGGGAAAATGCGGTCTCCCCGATTTGAATGAGTGTGCCCTGTCATCCTAGTTAAGGAATGGCTCTTATCAATCATGTGATTATATGTTTGTTACTCATTTTTATTAAATTCATTCAAAAAACCCTTTGGTTTACCTTCAATATTCAATATGTGTATACAGAAACATAATGAAAGATACTTTTGAGTGAAATAAGAGGAGATTTGTAAGATTTAGCAAACTTTTGAAAATAAACTTTGGGGGACTGCCATCTCCCTTCAAATGTACTGTTTAGGTGCAGTATCACCCAATGCCTTGTTGCACAGTGTGGTACTACACTTACAAATTACATGATAACCTACTCCGCTACAAATAATCCTTTCCAGTTCTTTAGATTCGGGAGACTTCCCATCTGCTTGAGATTCGGAGTATTCTGCTTTCGTATCATCGAATTCCACTACTCGAAAGCGCATCCTTGAATTTAAAACTGAAACAAACATAAACAAAATTATTGCAAGGCATGTGTTATGATTCAGACATCCGTTCAGAGACTCAGTGAAATGATAAACATGCCTTGTTTTATGTCAAATCTTCACTTCCTATAGAGGTGTTTCACCGACGTCACGTGGTCACGTGTCTCTTTGGTTGTTGGCCATTTTGGCGTCTAAGCACTCATTGTGTCACAGTATATAGCATATATGGTCATGGAGTGTGAGTGTGATGTAAAAATACTTAAAGCGAGTGTGCTGCAAAAAGGGAAGTACCGGCCATCCCAATCGCATTACGTAAAGTTAAAGCTAAAATAAAAATACACAAAATTATTGCAAGACATGTGTTATGATTCAGTCAGTCAGCCAGTCAGCCAGCCAGCCAACCAACCAGCCAGTCAGCCAGCCAGCCAGCCAGCCACCCAGCCAGTCAGTCAGTCAGTCCGTCAGTCAGTCAGTCAGTCAGCCAGCCAGCCAGCCAACCAACCAGCCAGTCAGCCAGCCAGCCAGCCAGCCAGCCAGCCAGCCAGCCAGCCAGCCAGCCAGCCAGTCAGTCAGTCAGTCCGTCAGTCAGTCAGTCAGTCAGTCAGCCAGACGAGGTGTTACGGCTCAGTTTTTAACCAATTGGTTTAAGTTAGGCCGGCCACGGACTTTTTTCCAATTGTGGCTCACTGGCTTGTTTTCCCTCTTCCGTTGCTTATGCTGAGCACCAAACACAATGGCAGTAGCTTCCATTTTTAAAGTCTTTGGTATGACCCGGCCAGGATTCTAACCCCCGACCTTCCGGCTGCAAGTCAAATGCTCTAACTACTTGACCATGCAGTCGGTGTCTATACCATATGTACTCTTGAAAATTTTAGTAAACGAAAGGTATTCAATTAAAACACACTTCTATAACTTACTAGGTTAATAGTACATTATGTAATTGAAGACAATAACAAGAGAATGAAAAGCAAACAGACAAAACATTATTCGTCAATATGACATCACAACAGGTTTCTCAAATTTCCCACTAGGTAATAAAGGTAAAAATAAATGTATAAGTTAAGGAACCTCACAAAGGATGTGAAATGTAAATGTTATCAAGCTGCCATGATGTAATTTTTGATTACTTCACTCCTCGCACTGACAGACTTTATTTTTGTAACATGACGTCACAGGTAATGCCTACAGCATCTCGTTTTTCAACTTTTATCAAAAGTAATAAGGAATAGAGTGTGACGCTTTCCTAAGGTGATCAAATGAGGCAAGAATCATGCTAAATGGTTAAATGTTAACAGGCTAGATTTGATCATCTTCTGCAGCAACACTGTATTACCCCTCTCGAAAAAGTGCTTCAGTGTAACGTAAGGCAAAAATTATACAAATATATTTCGCAAAGTCTGAAAAATTTTTCTCAGGGGCAAAATTCCGTCTTGACAGGACTTTCCAACTTTAAAAAATCGCGTGATAAAGTTTGTTCACTCCTTGGAAAGTTGTCGAATGAGCTACATATTGTGATGTCACACTGGTATACATTGCAAGTTACGTTATTTGTTTTTTCTTGGTTTTTTCCTGTAGCCGCAACACTTTGATCCCAGATTTCATTATTGTCTTATTGTTATCGAATGACTTCCCCCGATTTGCCTATGCAAGTCCTCTCCTAAAAACATGTTGCACCAGGAAAGTTTATGTTGCGAGATCATACAACAAAGGCAGCTAATGTAAGGTGTGCAAAAAGAGCATCACTAATTGTTGTGCAATTGACGTGACGTTGTGCAATTTCAAACTAACTGACTAAAGGACCAACACACACTCTGGCCCCAGGACAATAAAATACCAAGGTTTACTTCTAGCCCCTGCTCCAGTTAAAACAGCAGACACCTGCACAGACGTAACTACAGTAGCTTGGAATTGCCCAAGGCCATACCTACACTTCACTGTGCGTGAGCAACTGAGAACATAAATGACTGCACAAGTCGTCACTGACCAACCAGAGCGAAGGTTCTTTGTAAATTTACAGTCACCAATTGTAATTTGAAGTATGTTCGTATTCCTAAAAATGTTTGAATGGGCCTGCGGGGTCTTTCAGTATATAAAGTCTAACACTTTATTCATTGCAACTGATTAAATTATGAAGATTAAATATTCAAATCCTGACCTCTTTTCTATATTTTCTTGTGATTTTAGACTTAAATGTGTATTTACGTCTACCTTAGTGTGACTTACCTTGCTGACACGAAGTAGGATCGAGAGGATCGAGACTACAGAACGCACGCCTAAAACCAGTACAACCAACATTTGTGTATCCGAGGTCGTTGTTATCCCTACTCGTGATTACACCACAATTCAAATCAGAGCTCCCTGTTGCTGCCTGAGGAGCGTCGTCAACCCATAAACTGTAAAAGAAGACGATAAGCATGTAGCGAAATTTCATCCACGTATCGTTTCTAAAGGCAACGTAAAAACAGCCATTTTGGGGAATAAGCATTAAGCACTTGACGTCACAGGGCCATAGAAATCAAAGTGGACCCTCTTCCAGAGATCAACTTTTCCATACATATGGTAGGTGGTCAAAACTTCTCTAAGACTTTTTCGTAAGTAAGTTGTGAAATGCTAATGTCATATACTTTATTTAGACATGGGTTATTTCCCGCCATTGTTTTTTTTTTCAAAGAGCAACCGATCCCTTTACGCTAAACTTGATCTTCTTCCAACCTGGAAATGCTGAATGAACTGATAATATTAAATTATGCCGCATGTCTTCTGAAGACCGAGCGAATGGTTGTTTATTAGATGATGAAGTCAATGCACAAAGTTGTTAAGCGACGCAAATCAGAAGCATAGTATGCATTGGATGGACTTCTATTGTGGTAGGTTAATGTAGTAGTTACACATGATAGGTAAGTACACTACGAATAGCACTTTTTTAGCCTCATCAGAAAGTGGAACTTATCGATTCATCTTGAAAACCAGGCATGAAAAACAATACACTCCTTTAAGTTGCATTCTTATGGTTTGCGAGGTCTTGAAAGTATGAGGCATATGTTATGCGATAATACTATTTAAAATTTTATCGTCAGTCGTTGTACTGAAAATCTTTATTCATAAAACTTGGCCATTAGCGGAAACGTCTTCAAGGTATGTGCAAACAAAGAGTTTTGTCTCGTGATATAAAAGGTGCAGACCATCATTAACATGATAGGGCTTATTCACATATGTATAGACAATGGAAAAGATAGACCTGTCGAGCAAATGTTGATTCCTGAAAACTGAAACCATTTCCAAGTATACAGTGTCGAAAGATTTGATTGATGTATGTCCTTCCAAACATCTCCTTACATGAGCACAGGGCAGATTTCCTTGTAAAGAAAATAACTCGCTCAAAAACTTTAGACACGCCCGCGCTTTAGACCTGCCACTACGCCAGAAACAGCCGGACTAAAAAGGCTAGTCCGTCTCAAAATCAATGCAAACCTTCACTTGGCAAATGTTGCATTTACGCCCATGCCCTTGATGGGCCAGGTGTCGTTAACCTTTTCCTTCCAAAGGACCATTTTGATAGTCCTAATACAACTAGGGGCCAACAGGGCCGTATTCTGCAAGGAAGACGAAATTTTCAACATGTGGCGTGCATCCAAATATCTGGGGGGCTGGCAGGGATACATTAGACTAAAAATCAACCGAATTGGGCAAACATTTTTCTGTTAATTTTGAGAAACACTTAATCACATATTTGACAAGATTTGATTTTTTGCACCGATTAACAAGATTGCTAAAGGTATGCGTGAGCGTAGCTAGGGACTAGAGTGGGCCCCTGTTGGCCCTTGGGAATTGCTATTTGCAATCTATCATGAAAAAGGCAGGTTTTTTCATATACCGCCCTCTCAACATAAATCTAAAGAAAGTTTTCAGTGTAGCTCGTGCGCCCCAGCCTCATTGAAATTTGGGCATTGTAGAAATTTTGCAAACACATAACGTGTATGTATCGATGTGTACACGAGAACCCACTGTCACCTTATCAGTCAATCTTGGGGATGGACTTTCACAATATTTTCTCAGAGCTTTATTTTTGCGGCGAGCTTCGCGCGCATTGAATTATATGAAGCACTGTCTTGCTAGAAAATTTGTTGCACTTTTATTGTTTCAACATTTATTTTCACTGGGGGGCGTTCTCTTCATATAGTAAAATTTCCACACCGATTATCTGTTAGTACAATTTTATGTTCTACAAACGTTAAAATGCGATTTAGTCCTCATGGGTTGTCACTGAAGCTGAGTCAAGTACCACACCAGCGATCATACTGTTATACAGTGCTGATACTTCCATATATAGTATTAGTACTTACATAATAATTTCTTCAATACTAAATACCACAGTTTTCTGCGCGCTTGGCGATTGCACCAGGGATGGTTTCAACCGGCACTAGACACCATTTTGATTCCTTACCGAAAGCAAAAGGAATCTATGCAATCACGTTAGTGAGTGTATTTGTGTGCGCATGTTTGTATGCATGTTCCTAAACACGATGTTTCATGATAGCAATAGTGGGTACTTTTCAAACTTAATTTAGTAGTATGTAGTTAAATAAGACTCTTGTTTTTCATAGAGGTCGAAGGTAGTTTGAAGTCACTAGTAGTCACAACGAGAAAACTTAGCAACACGATTTTTAGAAGGGTAGTACTCAGGGATCCCCTAGGGAGCACGCAGGTGCTAAAAGAGGCACTATCTCCTCTTTATGTGTTTACCTAGGTTACTAAGTTAACGGAATCGTAAAATTAGTAATATTAGACAGAAAATTAGTAATATTAGACAGAAAATTAGTAATATTAGACAGAAAATTAGTAATATTAGACAGAAAATTAGTGATATTAGACAGAAAATTAGTAATATTAGACAGAAAATTAGTGGTATTAGATAGTCGTCAAAGCTTATTGACGTTTGATATCCCTATGAAGAGCAGCACGTCCTTTTAAGCGGGGTACGTCACTATGCAATGTATTAACCGATGCCACATCCCTAACAGTCTAAGCCAGAGGCCAGTAAACCGTATACTGATATGACTTACAATGCAACTAACAAATGTCTATTACCACTTCAAGTTGTGTAAAAGTATAGGGCCTATACCTTGCTCCGATGCAAAAAGATATGTCTCGGGAGACACTTTTTTCAACTAGAGTAATGATCCTTTCAGAAAACGTGTATTTTTGCTTAGGATTTTGGGACATATTTGGTATCATTATATCATATAATGGCGGCCATGGATAGGCGTCGAAAAATCTTCTTGACCACAGTGTACGAAGCACGTGTCACGGCGGAAGCATTTGCTCACTGTTCGGAGGACTCGTCTAGAGGCCTTGTTGCCTACTTAGCAGGCTGTACGGCGTAATCTGTTTTTAGTCATATCCCAAACGCCTGTCCAAGTGAACACCCAACAAATACTTTGGATATTCATAGAAATATGTGGCTCCATGACTGGTCAATTGTTTGTGAATATTCAAAAGAGTCATTAGAAAATTCTGCCCCTTGAAAGTGGACGTCATGACTTGGCCGATAGCGTCACGACTTGGCCGATTTTTCAACAATAGAAAACCGCAAATAACAATGGGCGGTCACTGGACCATGCAATCTGCAACAATGTGGCTCTCTGTCAGTTGTTTAACAAGCAAGGACTACAAGGACAGGATAAGTTTGTCCAAGTTTCAAAGAAGAGGATTCTCTAATGTGCAACATCTAGTCCCGTTTAAATCATGCACTAGACTATGCCACCCACAGAGTTGACATATCATTGACATACCCACTGCATAGGTGGTTATGCAACATAGTAATGATCGGAATTCTCAGCTTTCCGTTTAGGCTTTATTTTACGACTACAGGAGTACACAAACTCACTCGAAATCAATAGCATAAATAATGAGAGGCATCTGGATATGTCTCCCTGGTCATAGTATGGTAATAAAGTTTGTGTCTAAAACTGGACGTAGTCTTCTTCGCTTGGGCGGACGGTGTTTGGGAAGCCTTAGAGACGGGCTGAGCAACAGAGCCCGTTCCCCGGGGTAGAAGTCCTGAGGCTGCTGATCAACACAACAAACATTACCAAACTATCATATATGCAATATACTTACGGATCAGTATTGGACAAAATCGTTTGAGAGGCGTCTCCCCATCGAAAAGCAGAGGTGGGTGTTGCTCGTCTCAGATCAACGTACACTGCTTGTGGAAATGAAACTGGTACAGGGAACTGATTAATCACAAAATCCTGAAAAATAATAAACATATGTAGTTGTAACACCACAACATGATGGACGGAAAGAATACTCTCCTTTCGCTCCATCGAATTTCCTTTTAAAACGTGACTTTATGAAAGACCAATCTAGTAAGACCGAACTAAATCGTCTTTCTCAGTAAACAAGTACACTTTCTCGGTAAGTAGATGGAAGATTTTATTTCCCCTCCCCCAAAAAGGCAAAGAAAATTGCCGTCAACGAAATTCCGTGTTATGATTAGTATACTGGTGGTAACATTAGTCAATCATTACTACAAAGTAAACAGTTTAAAGCAGCTCAAAGACTGCTGTCTTCCCAGTGGCGGAGTTTTGTGTGAAAACGTAGGGGGGTTATGAAGCCCCTTTCTTAGAGCAACGTTACTGTGTGAAAAAGGGAAAGTCAATGGGAACATTTCCAAAAAGTGAAGAGGACACCCCTTAAATCCCTCCCCGAGACGGACGATCACTGCTGCCCTTTTTCTGTTATAAACCTAAATATACGCAAATTTTGAAACACAAATCTTACTTTAAAAAAGGAAAGCATATGTGGCACCAGATTGCGAAAGTAAGGACACCAAATTTTTCAAAAAGTTAAGCATATGTGGCACCAGATTGCGTGTAAGGACACGCAAGAGGAGGAGGGCCAGATGCAAAACGGTGCCCAATGTTTCAATATTTGGGGGTATACTTCATTGCCCAAAGGAAAAAACTGCATGCAGGCTCAGCCAGGAATGGTGCTTGGATTTACCGACATGGGGGCCAAGCGCCTTCACTAGGGGCCAGCTACTCTAAGCCCCGACGGAAGTAATAGGTTGCCGAAGTATGCCGATCGCAAAATATAAGGCGGGCCAAGCGCGCCGAAAAAATTGGGATTATATTGCAAAAGATTTCATTTTTTTTTTCATTAAGAAAAGTTGAAAAAGTTTGGGTCATTATTAAAAAAAATCTGCCCTTCTTAAGAGCAAACCAAGATATTTGATGGTGCGACTGCATGGTCTTCTTCGGGGAGTACATTTTTCATCTTACCCATTTAGGCTCCCTGACGAAACTGAAAAATCTTTATCCTTACAACATATATTTGCCACGATGATCAGGTTAAAGAATCTCCCAAAAGATAGGAAAAAGAACTGAGAATTGCGCAACGTTCCATTCTCGTGTTTCTATTGAATAACGACTTCAATATTTGTGGAACCTATAACGTTGAATAAATCTAGTATGTTGGAAATGGCAGGCGTTACAGATAGATAGAACCGAAGATGAAAGCGCGCCTAGCGCAGGAAAATTTTTTGAAGTTATAGAAAGAATCGTTACAGAACTTACTGCCTACGGACCTGATAAAGAGCCATGTGAAATACTTTCTCAGCATATTAAGTATGCGATATGCCTATTAAGTTCCACAGTCGGCAGATGTACCGACAAGATCAGCAAATGTACCGACAGACCATCCCAGGACGACAAGTTGGGGCGACCGCCCCCTGCCCCCTTACGTTACGCTACTGTCTTAAGGGAAGTTTCAGGAAAAAACCACTGCATAAATTTCGTTCCCAGCTTGTATTCGTACCACTTGTATGTTATCACTGTTGCTCCCCTTTGAAGGTGACATGAAAAAGTATTTACTGCAGCCTGTATGTAATAGGGGATCATTGGAAATTTGGAATACAACTGCAATTCCTGTAAAATTGACCATGCTGTTTTGGTCAACAGGTGGCCACTTTACTTGATTATCGGTTACGTTTCCCCCTTATTTGACACTTCGGCACTGAAGGCTATTTCCTATACATTCCAAGATCTTTTTCTAGATCCTACCCAGACAACTGTCCAAGTATTCCAAAAGTTCTAAAAGTATTTCTTCATAAGGACAACGAATATTTGAGAATATTAAAGGACTCTAATGCAAATTTTCACACTTCTTATAGCGTTATATAACGCTGTTCAACAAACAGTTAAACGCACGACGCAGTCGCATGGGTGACGATCGGTACATACGTTCATTAAGCCTGCCGCACATGCGGGAAAATTAGCTCAGCAAAATGTCTCGCGTGTCACTTTGCTTTTTTTGTTTTGGTAAGATTTTCGCCTTCCGAGGCAGGTGACTCAAATATCAAACTTGATTTTTTTTGTACACGAGTGCCACTTTTCTCACCGTCTGGGCCTGACCTGTGCATTTGGCTCCAGTACTTAAACTTGCGCAGGCGTGTTGTGATCGCAAAATAGCTGCGCCCACGATCGTTACTGATGCAATCCTGGAGGAAAAACGTAGGAACCGCAAACTGTTCCTTTACTCGCAACAGATACTTAATGTTGTGTGTAGCTTTGCAACACATTTTGACATTCGAGTGTTTATTGAACCCGAAGACGTGAAAACGCCTTAAAACATAGGATATGGCAGTGATTGTACCACAATTTACGTGCTTAGAATACCAATGGTGTGCATGCTAACGCTCCCAATCGCGCCTTAGCTCCGAGCAGAAAAGCGCTATGATGCGCTTACGCGCCTTAGCAGGCACATTATTGTAGAATATCAATGATGTGCATGCTAACGCGCGTATGCTAACGCGCGTAAGCGGTTTTTAGCACCAACGGCGCTAGATGCCTGATTTTTGCGTCGTAACGTTATACAGCCATTTCCTTCTTAACACCCGAAATACGGCAAAACAATTGCGCGAAACAACCATTAACGGTATGTTTAGCAAAATACCCTGAGTGTACAATAAGCTTACCATCATGGTGAGCAAATGCGGCATGTAAGTTATATGTTTCACATGCAAAAGTTTTTGTTTCGATCTCTTGGGCGTAAACTAATCTTTTGCCGATAATGTCGTTATCTCATCTGGAGAGGCAGTTCAGCAATTTCATCCACACGTAATGAAAACTGTATTGTGACGTCACCAAAAGGAATGCGTTTGCCGATTTCAGCTCATTACAGTGTGGCTGTATATTTTACGTCAAAAGTCAGACATCTAACGCCTTGAGCGCTATCATTGTAGAATACCAATGATGTGCATGCTAACCCGCGCTAGCATGCACATTCATTGTAGAATACTAGGAAAGGCGCATAACGTCCACACAGTTTCTATGCATGATATTATACAAATAATGACTGTTAATGAGTGCGATAGTATTAATAATTTCATGACTTGGAAGATTGAACAGAACTTTCCACGTTTAAATGAATGAAATTATTCATACTATTGCTCGGATGAAAAACATTCATTACTTGCTTTATATACCACCTAACTTCCTGTAGTAAGGAAATCGGTGTGCATTGAAAATTTCGGGCCAACGCGCACTGTCTCGGGAGAATTTTTTATGACTAGCTAATGCTAACCCTAATTCCTAAATAATCCCTTACCTTAACGAAGGATACAATCGATACAATACAAAACCATCAGCCAATCAGAAAACATCTTGCGAGGCAGTGCGCATCAGCTAAAAATTTCACGCGGGTTTCACAGCCTTCTTGGTATAGTTTTGCTACGTCTAAATGACCGCCGCACTTTGGTGTACAGTATTTATATTGATGCGCTTTAAAATGATTTTAATACAATGGTACATGATATGATATATAGTGGGTTCATTCGTTGATAAGGGCCACAATAGAAATCAGGCCACCACATAAACTTCAAGGAGTATAGAATAGAAAAGGGGAGAAATTACATGACAAAGCATACAAGAATAGTCATAAAAGTATACATTAAATTCAATATACGTGCTTCTTAAGCATTTTCCGGATTTTCATGTACTAAAGCAAGTGGTTTTCAACGAAACTTGAATATATCGAGGAAAAATATACGAAGCCGAACCAGTCAAAAGTAATAAAAATCAACCCTTGAGTTCACATAGAATTGGGGACAAGCAACAAAAATTAGCTAGACGTAAACATGACAGCCTAATCCTAGTAACAAACCTTTAATGCTTGACTATCGAGGGCTTGGACATCAGACAATTCCAAGAGTCTGCCTCCTGTTTCGCCAATGTCGGTCACCAAGGTGGCACAACGCCCCGCGTCAAACGAATCGAAAACGTCGAAAGCAGTATAATTAAAATAGACACATCTCTCCGCGGTTTCTATTATATAGTTAATGTTATTTTCGGTAAAAGCAGGGCAGCAAACGTCTGTAAGTAGAAACGTCAAATGTTTAGTGATGTTTTCCAACATAGGCACGATCTCCAGAAAGACAAGGAACGCTGCAGAAGTCAAAAGCTCCTTCTATATACTGTGCATTACTGTGGGATAAACCTTTCACAATTTGGTGAGTGATTTGACATTTTTAAGTATTTAACACACGCAGGGACCGCGGAGACGGGGGGGCTGGCTACGGGGGCTCTAACCCCCGTACTTTTGATTCCGTGGGCATTTTGGGCCGCCTTAAACTGCTTTTATTTTATTTAACATATTGGGCCGCTTGGATGATAAGCCCCCTCACTTCAAAATCGGCTGAGCGGTAAGTTGAGCATATGGTTTCCTTTATTGTGTCATCTGCTTCTTTCCACCCGGTTTTGTGCAGCGTTTCATTCTTAAAAATCTTTCAACTAGTTCTAAAGCAACACCCGTAATTTTTACTAGAGAAAATTACCTTGCAAGATTTTTTTTCTGTACTTTTAACGTTTAGTCAAAGCAAACATTTGTCTCAGTGACTTTGGGGCCAATTGTACTCCGGATCCGGAAGTTTAGAAACGAAGATCTGTGATAACTTCCAAGTCTGAGTATTTATAACATAATGATGAAGTCTATCCCCTTGCCAGGTAAAGGTGGTCTGATTTATCACAAACAAATATGTACAACTTCTTTTATCTGTGTCCTTTGAGAAGAAAACCTTGGATACTGTTTCCTTAAAGGACATGCCACTTACAGCAAACTCCAACATCAGTATTTAAGCTACGACGATTTCTCAAAGCATCATTTACTGATCTCTGGCCTGGTGGAGGGGTCTAAGAGGAGGGGGACACCCCTCCCCTTAGACCCCTTCTGGAATTTGAAAGGTGCCTAGATCGCAAATGGTGCAATATCTGAGTGCATTTCCGCCCTAATGAGGAACCAAAAAATCTTGGCTACAAATATTTTACTACATAAAAATATTGCGCAGAGGACGTTATACACGGAATCAGTCTACTCTCTGAACTTCGAGATGAAAGTAGGGTAGTGTAGCTCGAAGGTTAAAATGAAGGTTTGTGAATTAGGAAGTCCTGTTGCAATAAAAGCAGACAAATATGATATGCTTGCAGCAAGGAACTGGCAAAATTATTCTGCTGATGCTGATTTTGTCAAAATTTACACCCGCATAAAACTTGCTTATCAAAAATTTTTGTGCAACATTTGTGGCCGTTTATGCGACATTGTCGCACAAATAGGGACTGGCTAAAACACTGCCCCAGATAGCCTCGAAATAGTGCAATCAATGTTGTCGTGGTGCACTAATTTTTCGACTCTGTAAATTCCTCAAATTTTTTCTTTAAAAGTATCAATTTTTCAATTTTTCCTCACAAAATGCGCAAAGTTACTTATTGCATGTCATCATGTCTCGCCTCTCATTACCCCCCCCCCCCCATTCTGGAAGCTACCTTGCTCCTTTTGCCTTTTCTGGGTAAGAGTCTGATTCGGGGGACTGTATCTTGCTATTTCAGTTCACAACGATTTTCAAGTCGAAGTCCTCTCGGATCATCTGCGCCAGAAATTCCCAAATTTTCCGGATATCAATTCGCACCAAACTGATAAAGGGCGTTGCAAAAAAAC
>WURT03278702.1:0-14209 GCA_009936505.3 Holothuria glaberrima
TGGAAACATATTCAAACATTCCAACAGTATCAAATTTCAAGGACAAACAGGACATTCAATTATACAGAAAAACAAAAGGAATCTGAAGCAATGTGCCCACTTTTCATAACAACCTGTGACCTTTATGAGAACTGGAGGTATTTTTTGACAAAAATAAGCACTCTTTAATATGAGATATCTTGAGTAGGAAAAGAGTATTGCTACGGGATTTGGAGGGCACTAATTGGAAAATTTTTCCTTTTCACATGAGATCCTTGTGAAATGCCACTGGAAAATGCCTTTAATAAATGACTTTTTCAAAGATGTTGGAAATAATGTGAATTGGTTGTATCAAGGGAAAAACCTTCAAAATAAATTTTGTTAATTTAAAGGGAATTACAGCAATCATGTTGTTTCAACATAGTGTGGACCAAACAAGGTTGTCATCATGTACTAAGCTGATCTTTCAGAAAACTATCCATTTTCAAGACTTTCGACTGGTGCATCATTTGACAATGTAGAAATTTTGATGGAAAAAATTCTTCAAGAGTGACAAAGCAGTGAATTTCTCTCTTTGAGAAACTTATTTCTTGAAAATAAAATGACTCAGCTACATACTTTGTAATTGTCTCATCCTTTATGTATAAATAATGGTTTGAAAGATAATGTAAATTCTCAGTATCAGAATGCAATATTTTCCCTCATATATTGATTTTTGATGACTTTTAAGGTGTGATTGTAGAAAAATGTTTAAGATTAAGGCAAAGAGAGTTTATGAGCCTTAATGTGGAGAGGAAGGGTGGCAAGAAAATCAAATGCTATTTTAAGGAAAAACATTCAGTAATATGAGAGTTCAATAAGTGCATAATCGTTGAGTTGGCCAAAGAGATACAGAAAAGCGAGTGACAATACTAATGGCTGATTACTAATCTCACATTAAACACAACTGGGTGCTACATGGTGCCTGTGAACTCAAAGATGTAACAGAGCCTTTCAGTCATTCAGGCAGTATAAAATATTGAGAAATCATGGTATTTCAATATTTGCAATCACGAAACAATTCTTAAGAACAAGTTGCTTTTAGAGAAGCATAGGCATCCATGGTTAAAGAGCAATTCTCATCATCTCTGACAGTTCCTATTTTCCCAACTATATGCAACTTGTAGCTCCTCCCATAACTGTAATAAAGCTCCTCCTTGTGCCGACACTAAACTATTTTGTTGCTTGAAGCCATGTTGTGGTGAGCATACAAGGCTATAATGTGTAATCCAAGCACCCTCTCTGCATTGTGTAGAATGTGAGCTACTGTGCGTTTGAATTTTCAAACTTTGATGTCAGTCAGCTGAGAATTTTGATATCCCAACACCACAAATATACTTTGGGGTGATGAATATCTGTCTTTAAATTATACAGTTTGAAAGGAGGGGTTGGTAACAGAGAAAAGATCTCTAAAATTTCCGTAATATTTTGGAAGTTTGAAATAATACTTCATGGTCAAATATCACTCCTTGTGATTTCTTCTCCTTTCTTTATTCCTAGTTACTCTTAACCCCCCCCTCCTCCTTTCACTCTCTCCCTCTTGTACCCCTTCCTGTCGTTCTTCCCCTAAAGTACCATGTTTTGCAAGAACTCGTGTCTACCATTTAACAAAAATGTATGAGTCTATGTCACATAACAAGACAACCTCAAGCTATGATTCATTGCCTCAAAGATGTCAGCTTTAAGGATTATCTGCTAAATGAATTTTGAATTAGTAGTCATAATAAGAGAAAATTCAGGTTGCTTTTCCCAATCCTTGCTCTGTGAGAAGTTTTTGCTGGGAAATAATTGCCAGAGGCAATTGCCGTAGAAATTCTCATGGGTAATGACCATGAACTAATGAAGAATAGGTGGAAGCTAAGGTCTAAATATCTGGATTGTTAAATTAGTTTCTTCTAAGCTTCTTGTCAATGATACTGATGGCAAACAAATTATAAAAGATGAAATCGGCAATATGGACATCAAAGTGGGGCTTTTGATTTTACAGAGTATGTGGGAGGCTCATGTCATCCCTTTTAATTTAAGCCTAGTGTGGCAGACTATATTTACTTCCATAAGAGCAGAAATAGGGCATCAAATTTAATATTGTAATTAGTGCTTCGTCTTTTGATTTGTGACCTAAATTCAAGATGGCATTTTTGAAGAACGTCTCTGGATTTAGACCTTTTTATGTAAAGCATCTGTCTGAAGAGATAAAAGATTGGCCGATATTTTTGGCTGAAAATATTAACCAGAGACATGTGTTACACATTTGTCTTTTAGTTATGGTAGAGTTGCCATGGAAGTCATTCTTCAGAAACAGAATGTCACAATATTTCAATACCCTTTGTGTACATGTGGCTCTTTGTACTACAGGAAAAGATCACCAGGTTTAGATAACTTCTACCTACTTTTGAGACCCTCAAGCCGAAAACATTTTTCATTTTTGATTCCCTGCCCGATGGCAAAAGGAATCTATGTGATGGTGATGTCGTGCGTGCGTGTGTTTGTGACGGCTTCGCTCGTAAACATGATATCTCTCAAGAAGGGTAACTCCGAGGGATCTCATACTTGGTGTGTATGTTGGCCACATTGAGTAGATGATCCCTATTGTGTTTAGTGGAGGTCAAAGGTCATTTGAGGTCACCAGAGGTCAAACGGTCAGAACCTAGTAAACACGATATCTCAGGAAGGGTAACTCTGAGGGACCTCATTCTTAATGTGTGGGTTGGCTATATTTAGCAGATGATTCTTATTGTTTTTGGTAAAGGTCAAAGAGAATTAGGGGTCACCAGAGGTCAAAAGGTCAAAGCCTTGTAAACATGATATCTCAAGAAGGATAACTGTTGGGGATCTCACACATGACGTGTGGGTTGTTTGTGATGACAAGATACTTCATGTTGGTTTTGGTGAAGGCCAAAGGTCATTTGGGTTCACAAAAGGTCAAAACCTTCTAAACACAATATCTCAAAAAGGGTAACTTCGAGGGATCTCATACTTTGTGTGTGGATTGCTAATATTGATAAGACCATCTCCATCATTTTTATGGAGGTCATCAGTATTTAAATTAGGATAACTGGGAGGGATCTTATGCTTGTCTTGTCGGTGATTCATGTTTGTTACAATCATATGGCAAGGAATCACTAAGCCTTTTGGCTTTCTGGTTAAGTTATATGAGTAACGAATTTGAACACACCCAATTTTATTTTGCTTTAAGATAAAATTATCCAGTTTTTGGAGGGGTATTACACTTGATTTTATCCCATATTCTCACCCTCTTTCTTCATCTCTACCTCCTCTCTCCACCCAACCCCTCCCCCTTGAAGAGAACAGCATGTTTAAGCAAAAATGAAGAAAAGATAAAAAGAAAAAAAGTTGTGAAACTTAAAAAAGGCAATGTGATATTTTGAGTAAAAATGTAGTTGCAATATTAAAAGCAGTCACTTTAAATAATGCAAACCTTGTATTTTTTAACAGTGTGTGAGATTGATCAAGGCATAATGAGAAAATACCCAGGTGCTGTTTAGGTTGTAATTAAAGAAGGAATGCCTGACCTGTTTTCTCATTTGCCCTGCGTAAAAAAAAACACCTCATTTGCCCTGCCAAAAAAAAAACACCTCAACCCTGCGAAAAAAAGAACACCTCATTTGCCCTGCGTAAAAAAAACACTGTCATAGGTACCCTTTTTGATGTTGTAGATGTGTCATTTTGGTGTTTCCAAAGATAAATGTGTTGATTTTGTGAAACACTATGAAAAGTCAATGTTTCTTTGTACCAAACAGCCAATAACATCCTTTAAATAATACCACGGGTTGACAGACTGGACGACTTTGTACTCCAACCTTCTCTTCATGTCCAATAGTCTTATACTATAAAAAGAGTGAACAAATGTATCCTTCAATTGTATTGCCTCTGTGAAGGTCAGGTTTTTTGTCAATCTTTCATCTCGTAAAAGTCAAAAAATAATATGCTGGCTTCACTTGTCACTAAAGAGGAAGCAACCAGAGGAAGCAAGGCCATGCGAGAGAATTCCTTGAATGAAACCAAAGCTTTTGACTAATTTTTGCATTGAAATTTTAGGTCAATGACAAGGCAGAGAGCATGTACAAAGGTATTATTGATAAAGTCAGGAAAAAGTATTAAAATAGCAGATCCTGTTTTGAAAGAAAATATGATAAATGCAATTTTTTACAGGTTTCAGATGTCATTTTAAAAGTAATAACAGCCAGTTTTGTGTTTAATACTCTTGTAAAGTCAATATTCAGAAGTGAAGATGGAGTAAAACTTAAAAGAGTTAAAAAAGTGTAGTGTAGAAAACATAAGTAAGCATTCATGGTAAACTGCTGGTTGTAATGCCACTCACTTCTGGTGATAATCGATTCAATATTATTTCTCAAAGTAAGATTGTATGAATTTTAAAAAGTATAAGGGTCTTAATTGTAAAGAAATGGAACTAATAATAAAAAAGAATATGACAAATGACAAAACTGAAGTGAGTTTCAGCACATGCAAGTTAAAGTAATGAACTCATTGGACTTTGTAGATCTGCCTAGAACTCAGTCACAGATTGGTTCTATTGTCAACTGCAACTTGAAAATACCTTAGATATGCAGTATATTGCAAGTTTTTACATGTTTTAAGTATGTGGAAAAAATGGGTTGTGATCCATTTTTGCTTATTATGGGTCTGGTTATAATTGTTGTCTTGTCTTAAGATGTTGCAAAAGCAAGTAATACATGGGAGTGTAACCACCAAACTAATATCATGACCCCCTAAAATAATATTTTTTAGTTTATAAGAAAGCACTATCTGTTTCTATGCCAAATTGCTACTTAAACTGCAACGATTAGATGAAGTAACGTTGGCACACTCAGTTAAACTTAGGCTGTGTAGTCTGCCTGCATGGCATTATGGCATGATTGAATTTCCCCCAAATAGAAATGTTGGAACTGGGTCTTCTGCATCCCTAGGCAAAAAACGTTTTGATACTCCTGACTTTGTTCAACAGAAATCTGCCAGTAAAATCATTCACACTTTCACCTGAAAATAGAAATGAAGTTTTTATGACCTAGGATGTATCCATTTCAAACAAGAAGCTTCTTTAATTTTTGCAGTACAGCTGGACATGCAATTTGCACAACTTCTTTTAAGAATCAGTCTTCCAGTAATTACTGGATTGATTGATGCCTTTGTGCTTGGTATGATCAATTGATTTAATCTATCTGTTGGCACCCTGGATTTCGATCAGAAGAAATAGTTTCGTGTAATTGCATTGTTACAATGCTGTCATACCCAGAGAGAAGATGGGAGTAAATGAAGTTATTAACTAGTCATTGAAAATTCACATCTGTCCCTGGTCATCTGTCAATTCTTTTGCCATTTATTTGAAGTTAGAATTTTCTTCAGTGCCTTCACATCTGCATATTATATTCTGTTCATTGTTTTGTGTTGCTTGTCTGTCATCAGTCCTGGAGACAGATTCTCAGAGTTGAACATTTCATGAACTTTTGAAGGAAAAGATAATCTGATTGTGTTTTTTGCACAGTTTTCACAGAGTGATGTTATGATTGCTTAGAAATTTGCTTATTAGATGTTGTGAGGGCCCTTTTGACCATATAATGTAAAAAAAACTGTTGCTGGTCTGTCTTGTTACTTGAATCATTCAAAAATTTTGTTTGCATGCACCTGGATTCCTTCACCTCATTCAGTATCCAATATTGGGTTTATTTGATCAAAATTGTGTCTTTCCATGGGGCAGGGAGGAGGGGGGTGACTTAATGATATGACTGTTGCTAGGTGGAATGTGTGACATGACGGTTGTGCAAGCTTTAATTGGTAGCAGCTACAGTGTCATTTTATGTCACAGTGGTTTGAGATATGATGTTGTCAAGAATACTTCAATAATTTTACTTGGAGATAAGGTTTTACACACATCTTTATGTAGGTTTGTAGGGTACTTGATAAACATAGTGAGACCATCCTGTCACCAAGGCATCATTGAAAATAGCAAAAAGTCTTATAAATGATGATCATCACAGTGCAGCATCTTCAAACCCCAGAATAGTTGTAGTTCTCATTTCCACTGCAGCTGTGTGAATAATGCTTCAGTTAACTTTACCTCCATACCCTATGAAACCCACAATCTATTATGCTCCTACTAACCTCCCCTACAACTACTATTGGACAGTCCATCTACTGGGGAATGATCACTGGTGATGGAATTCCTACTAGGTGGCGCTATAACATATCCTGAAGTCAACTATCCTAACTCGCCCTTGTTTCATCGCCAGTGCAATGGTTAATGTCATATTGAGTTTAGCTCTATATTTTTCATGTTTCCACAATTTAAACCTCAACCAAACCCCCCCCCCTCCCTAAAAACCTTAAAATAACCTTATACAAATGTGCAATTTGAAGGTTTTGTAAAGGGGGTTATCTGCATGTTATGTGTAGATATAGAATGTTTTTCAACTTGTACTTTTGAGTGCAAAATGACATGTACCAGTACTGTTGTCCCTTGTTGTTAGACCAAGTACATACTGTATGTATGCTTTTTTTAGGTGCAAAATTTCTGTTGGCACCATTGGTTAACTCTGAAAATCTGTGAGTATGAGGTTTTACTCACAACTTCAGACAAATATGTGTAGATATTTTGGGCGACTCAATATTTTTGGAGTAGGGCACCTGTGGCCCTAGTAGACTCCTGCAGTAACATCATGATTGATAATTCAGGGCCATGAAGGGCAGTGGTTTAGCGATGCTAAGCGACCATGATCATGGTGGAAGCGTATGTATGGCTCATGAATTACACCTTTACGTGGGGTGGCAACCAACTCAACAACTTTAATCAAATTTGGTTTCTTTTCAAAGGCCAGATCAATTTGGAAAATGGTAGATTTTTGTTGGATGAAAAACCCACCTTTTCTTTGACCTAGCCAGGGATCGGCCCCGAACCTCATGGCTGTTAAGCTTCATTGCTTCAAATGCCACTGCCTTTATCCGCTCTGTCACAGCACTGGTTGATGGAGGAACACATGCCTGAGCAGCTATTAATACCTGTCAGTTAATCATTTCTGAGTATCAAATCAATACACCAGAAGGCTTACTAACTGGCTCCTCAATGGATGTGTCAAAATTCCAATGTCAGAGAATTGTAGTGACCAGTTAAGAAGAAAATTTGAGATTGCATAAAGAAAATGACTGAAAGAGACAGCTGCATCAAAATAGTATATTAAGACTTGAGAAATAAAAGAAATGTTTACTACAAAATGTGGTTTGTGTGCAGGACTATGTTAGTATTTAAAAGAAGTGTTGTTCCAATATCGCAAGAAGCCAATATTTCATCTCTCAATATCAGTTGATACCGATTACACACCTACTGTATATTTGGGAAATAAGCATTCTGCAACTTACCTACAAGGCACCATGATGAAGTGTCCTTTTACCATGATAAGGTAAATATTGCATCTTGCATAAAAAAAAAAAAAACTCAAATAGCGTACCATTTTCTTGATGTATGGGACAATAAATATCGGTTAGGTAATATCTGCATTAAAGGTAAATTTTGCCAATACGGATACATGGTGAAAATGAGGAATATTAGCAGATGCCGATGGTGAATTATGATAATTGTTCCAACACTATTTAAATTCTAGGAGTCACGATTCAAAGGGTAGGGGCATCGTTATTTGACTCCCGGCTGGGAGTTGCGAAGTAGAGTGGAGTAACCCACCCAAGGCTTTTGTATAGCATCAGTACAACTTCATACCTACAACAGTCATCTTATGACCTTACAGTTCCCCATCTCTGACACATTTAATTGCAACTTCAAGGATATTTTAAAAGCATCATTGAGTTGAAATGAACCTTTGTCACCTTTTGCTTTCACGGATGAGAACATTAGACAATTTACGATACATCACGTTAATGTATTCTCTGTGCACACTTCTGTTACTAAGATTTCTGTTTACACTTTACAATAGCTGCCTTAGCTGTCTTAGGGTCTGTTGTCCAGTCGATCTTATCATTAAATGTACTGACGCCCACCGCCAGCCTCAATCATTGGCCTTTTTATTTTCATTATCAACTATTCTGGTTGGTCATTTCATGGCAGCTGTCTTCCCCTCCTCTCACCTTGGAAGGTGTTTCCTTCATCAAACTTTCTTAATAGCCCATTCAGCCATGCTTTTATCGCTCATCAAGAGGCCACTCCATTTTCTCCTTCCATTAGATACATCTTCAACCGTCATCATCTCCCATCCTCTCACCAGATCTCAGTCTCTAGGTAACATAGCTAGTCAGTTGCATTGCTCTTTTATAGGAGTCAGCGACCGGGAACACTTTATCCATCACATGAATCTTTAATCACCTGCTCTGCCTAAGTTTTAGTTTTTCCTTCAGAGAAAAAAAAAAAAAGGTGTCTTGATCTAGATCAAGAAGACTTGTACATCTTTCATTAGTGACAAAGAAAGCCTTGCCAAAGTTCCTTACACTTGGCTAAATTCGGGTCGTAGGGAATACGTAACAGCCCTAAAGTCAAATCACAGTAAAAGTGTGGATTTCTCTATTCCTCAGGATTCTTTTTGAATTAGGTTGATTGTAATAGCAGTTGGTAAAGAAACATGCAGTTTAAATGCCAGACAGATTTTGACCAACCATACACTTTGGATTCTATTAAAAAATTTTGTCAAATGCAAATGAAAGTTTATGTAGAACAGTTCTTCCTTGTAAGGAAAAAATTTTCAGAAAAGGTGTTATGTCAAAATTTTCATTCCCAGTAAGTTTTCTCATTGGGATACAGTAGCCCACAGTACCTAGGTTACTAGCATAAAATATAGTTCTTACAGGAATCAGGCAAGGGAATTACATTCTTTCATAATTTGTTTTTAATTTTAAAGTATTTGTATAACTGTAAAAATATAAGCTTTGGGATTTAAGGTAACTCTTGTACAAAAATGACAAAATGGAATGCAATGGCAAGCAGACAGAATCATTTGAGAACATCAGGATGAAATATTTCATTGTTTTTGTACTCTCCCCCCCCCCCCCCCGGAGCCTGGAGGTGTTTTGAACTTGAACGATGGTCAGTCGAAGTCCGTGTTTGTCCTACAGTATGTAGTTATATATGTATCAAAATACCTCACCAAACTCTGTTATCATGATGCCAGATCTCTTGAGGTGAATTCGTCAGCTGCATAGATGATTTGTCAAGTCGTAAAGAAAAATGAAGTCATTTTGTGATGTCAGAGACCTTTGACTTTAAACAGAGTATAAAATAAAGGGATTTGTATTCACAGTGATATGTGTAAAATGTGTAGAAAATTGATTGCCTTTCCCTTATGTCTTTTCCTTCATGCATCTGGTTTGGTGAATTTATTGCACTGAGACAGACTGAAGCCATCCAAGGACCTACATTTTCTTTAAACAGCCTGCAGGGCAGCCTCAGTTTTAAGATGCTGTATCTCTGTAGCCCTAACATCTGCTTTTGCTAGTTTTCCCTGCTGTCTACTGGTAACCCTGTCTTTGAAAAATAATTGAAAGTGTAAAAAAAAATTTGAATGAGAGAAATTACAGAATTAGTCCCATTGGCTCCTTAATACCAGTCTGCTTCTTCTTTTCTTAATTCTGATTTCCCCCAAAATACAATACATACATTTCATGGAATATATATATATATATATATATTTGTGCTTTCTTTTCAGAATTTCAGGGGTAGCATTACCTGTTCTTTCAGTGTGCTAAATTTGATATTTGTAACTTTTCTCAGCAATTTTATCAGTGGAGAGAAAAAGAATGTCACCAAAAAATAGATACCTCAAGCGTAAGCACACCTGTAAAAGGTGCATTTCCCTGATGCATTCAGATTTTTGGACAGAGATTTTGATGCTCAGAAGGATTCTATCCATTTAGAGCAGTGAAAGTGACAAGGCTGCTGGCTAAAATCACATTCTATGAATTTGAAAAGACCAGGCTGATTTATTTTACCAATTTGACGCTTTATGTTCTCACAGTATCCACAATTATTCTGAAAAATGACAGTAAGAAGATAGTAGAGTCATTGCCAAGAGAACGCCAGTATCGAGTTCTAACTCAGTGGCGTCATCTATCCTTAACCTCTGTTGCTATGGTTACCTCACCTACTATCTGACTTATTTTACGTCATTTGTGTTTGTTTTTAATATTTGCCACTGGTTGTAATTTTCTTTTCGTCGACCATCCGATTGTCACAGAAAAAAGCTGTCAAAACTTTGAATGAACAAAGACAGATTACTAATTGCTCATACCATTGTCATGTCTATTTTTACTCCAATGGTATGTTTAATAGATAGTTGGAATGGTAACAATGCATAGATGCCTATTGACCTACTATTGCCTCAAACTTGAAAAGAATCTTTAATAGTATTAAATATCTCTTCATTGACCATTTTCTTTTGTAGAGGGTGGAGGCTTTAAAGATTGTGAGCATTGTGATTTATATGGTATTTAAATTTTGAATATTGAACAAAATGGGAAGGAAATCTCAACAAACACAAGTAGAATCGGTATTCATTTGTAGCAAGGCATAGTAATTACGTACGTTCTTTAAGATGATGGCAGGGTGGGGTGTTTAATGTTAGTGAAGTTAGTTGAGTATAGTTGTGATTATATGATGCATAGCTCCATCGTCAATCCCAATTCTAAGAGGGTGACTGTGGGTCTAGGGGTAATATGGAAAGTCAGTAGAGGTGAATGGGTGGGTGTTTACTGTGTACTGACTGTGGTAGATTGGTCAGGCATTAAGATGGAATTCAAATCAGACTGTGGAACGGTAGGAAGTGTCATGAGAAATATTTATTTTCTGATTTAAATATTTAGATTTCAATCTTTGTTGTCTTTTGAAAGTAGTGGTGCTTTTGGACTCTTTGAAGAGTTGAAAATAATTTAAACCTTCATTTTTGTTTTCTCCCCACAGCCATATGAAAGGATGAATCTAGCTGATGCGTTAATCTCAAAACAGTACTCCGATGGAGATTGCATCATATCTCAGGTAATAGCGGACAGCTAGGCAGGAGTTGAGGTAGAAGGAGGGGGCAGTAAAGCGAGGGGGTTGTTTTTGTTGAAAATGTTGTTTTGAGGAAACAAAAATGTCTTTTGGGTAACTAGCAAAAGTGGTACCACAGTGCTTCTTACTGTCTTTTCAAAGGTACATCTAGTGACATGAAAATGCTAGACCTGTTTATTTGATGTGACAAAGCAGTGAAAATGTAAAAAGGCTGGAAGTGCCATTAAAGTCCATTAAATATTAGTTATTTTACAATAATTTCCATTTTAGACACATAATATGAGTAAGCATTACCTCAAGTATGTACATGTAGTTTGTGTTAAGGAAGGACTATGAGGATGGTCCTTATGTTCTTATGGTTCATTGCTCAGCATAAGCAATGGAGTAGGGAAAACAAGCCCGTGAGCCACAACTGAAAAAAAAGGCCGTCGCTGGCCAGGCTAAAACCAGTTGGTTAGAAACTGAGCCGTAAAACCTCATCAAGCTAACTAACTTATGTTAGGGCGGCTGTTTGTTTTAATATCGAACCTTCGTTTCCAGGATAGTGTGATGCAGTATGCCCTGAGTCAGGCCTCGACAAAACTGCTTGCCAATGGGTAACTTTCTGCTCATGGCTACCTTCACTTTTTTTGGAAAGTTAAATTTTTTAGAGAATGGCAAGTTTGGAAGAAACTTTTGTTGAGGACTCCCCCGAATGTTTTTTTTTTTTTTTTGAAGTTATTGCCTGCTTGTAAATTTTCTACTTCACACACAAAACTTTACACTTGCCAGCAATGAAAATCATACAATTTATGTAGGGTTAAAAAAAGAAAATGGTCCATTTGACAGTCCAGGTATTTAAGTGGCATAATTATTTTTACTTAGCTCATGATTTTTCTCAGTAGTGATAAAATTTTCAAGAGGTCTGTCATGAGAATGGTAAAATATTTGTAAATAACTAGAACATGTTTTTTCAGGAGATTTTAATGTGTATAACCGTTGTGCAAAGACATCTTTCTTTGGCTGCTTGACCGCTAACTTTTAAATAGTGATCTCATTTCTTAATACCAACATGATCCCCATAGGCCGGCAAAGCAAGGCAAAGTAGAGGGTTGCAACCCTCCCATTTAGGCAGACCCTCTGCTATTTTGGGGCAAAATATGTGTTGTTTTTCAGGCATACATGTTAAAAAAATGTTGGACAAAATTGTTCAGTCCCCTCAAATGAAAATTTCCAGTTATTTATGGTTGTCCCTGGATAGAACTCCAGTAAAACTAATTTGTGAAACTTGTGTTTCTGGAGAATTTTTGAGTGCCTCTGACTTCCCCCTAGCTTCAATGGGTTGTGTATGGGAAGAAATGGTGTTTGCATATTGGGGGAGGGGTACATACATGTAGTCAGATGGTGGAACATGTGTTGATGGAAATATCCAATTTTTTGCTGTACCTATAGGGAGATGAAGCTGATGGTTGCTACTTTGTAGAAGAAGGTACTGTACGAGTCAGTATGAAAAATAAGGTAAGTTACAGTGAAAGTAAACAGACAGAAAGAAGCATGGCTTTGTTTACAAATTCTTTTTTTGCAATACTAATCATGCATGAATTATAAATTGTTCTGCAGTGGCGTTTTATTTACCAGTTCCAACTTTAACGTTTGCTGTCATTTTTGTTTTTATCAGATTCTAATCTGTTGCATTTTTTAGTTTTCTCTTTTGAATTAATTTTGCCCTAATATCTGGATTGCTTCAGATTGCAGTGGCTTTTCTCCTAAAATGCCAAATTTCCTGTTATTCTCAGCTCATACAGCTGCTGAAATTTAACATACATTCTCTCAGTGTGTTATCGTCTAAAGATACCGGAAAGATGAGGGGCCTGGAGCTTCAAAATGTTATCTAAAATATCAGTGTAGATCAATATGTGATTTAGGCAGTGATGGAAAGGCTGCAGCAAATGCTATCATAAACAGTAGAAGTTAAAGGAAGGTTAACAACATAAAAAACAAATCACCAGTGCAAAACGTGTTAATGTTAAGGTATTTGCAGAGAACGCATATTTAAAGACTCCTTTATTCTGTGTACTTAATAGTTCCGGCCTGGTTTTAAAATTTCACCAAGTATTAATGGTGGTACGGTATGATTTTCAAAGTGTAGTTTTGAGATACTTAGCTGAGAAGTATGATTGGGTTTACTTCTATCTGGTAATTACGGTTCACGTAAAAATTATACAGCTGTATAATTTAGCCTTAGGTAGCATATCAAAATGATAAGTAACCCTTAATGCAGCTTTCTCAAAATTAATAATTCTTTGACCCAAGGATGTTTTTTTTTATTCTAGTTATTTTTTTGGGGGGGGGGAATTTTATTCAAGCAACATGAGAGGTTATTGAATATTGAGCATGAACATTTGAAACCCATTGAAAAACATGCTATTTAAATGAGGCATTGATGTTTCCACAATGAACCAGTCTTTTAAACTTTTTTTAGTGTTACTAGTAGTATTTTCACTCATGAAAAGTGAACAGATAATGAATAACTAAGCAGTTGTAATGACTTTTGATATAAAAACTGAAGAAATTAAAAAAAAAAAGTTGTGAAAGAAGAATCTAAAAGAGAAGTTAATTATCTAACACAATAATTATTTTAACTTTTTATTTGGGTGTTGCGGTGAATTTAATTTATTAAGGAGCATAAGATGGTTTAGAACATTTCAGCAGTTTGGTGAACAGTTTTTAAAACAGAAGAGATTAAAGGGAAAATGCAGTCATAACAATTTGAATTAATGTACTCTGGTATCCTCTGACAAAATTTTTGTGATCAATCATGAAATTTACGCAGAATAACTCCTTATTTTACCACTACTATGCAATGTTTATGTTTGGAAATAATATCAAATGTACTTGAAAGTGAAATAAGAAGTGATTTGAAAAATTAAGCTGATATTTAAAAGTAAATTTGAGGTGAACGTTTATTCCTGTTTAATGGAAATCTTCTTTAGGCTCATAGAAATCAGGTGTTAATTTCCTGTGTCAATGATAATTCATTAAAGTAGTATAAGGGGGATTTTGAGCAGTTCCATTTTTACCTGGGGGGTGTAAATGTACAGCATTTATTCATCCCGTCGGTGGAGACAGAAAAACACTAGAAACAAAGACACTGCAAAAACAGTCCCATAAGTATTCATCCAGTGACATTTA
>WURT03278702.1:14309-25387 GCA_009936505.3 Holothuria glaberrima
GTCGGTGGAGACAGAAAAACACTAGAAACAAAGACACTGCAAAAACAGTCCCATAAGTATTCATCCAGTGACATTTAAGATTAATTGTATTTGTATACCCTCTCTACTGCCTTCAAGAACAACACATACTTTGAAAATTTCTTCTGAGACAAAAGACACATTTTGATTTTCAAGCTGATTTCACAGTTTCATTAGAATCAAAGAGTCTAATGCAGTCAGGCCTAGGGGCTTAGTGTTAGTTTAATCAATCAGCTCTCTGAGTGGCATTTTGCCTTAATATGCTTATCTGCAGTATGAAAACAAAATGATCACCGTAAAGTGAGGGTTTGAGGGAAGCCATGAAAGTTGTGATAAGTGATTGTGAATATCACAGCAAAGGTCTCTAGTGTTCTTGGTTTCCTTTTTGAGTGATCTCCGTATAATTTTACTGACATTTGAAGGAACTGGGGTGGGAGCATATGGGACTGCATATGATCACTAACATGAACACCAACATGAACGTTAGGTAGGTGGTAATATCCGGTGTGAATTTTGAAGTCAGTTTGAAAACCAATGTCTTCCTATTATCTTTGTAATGTACCCTGCACCACATGATCCAAATAACTCATTAGTTATCAGTTTAATACTAAACCATTCCGTGATAAATAATATCCAAATGTTTCAAGAAGGTTCCTGCACCCTGAAAAAGTCTTTGAATTTGAATTTAACTTTCCAGGTGTAAAAAAGTCATTTAAATTTTGACAAAACAACAGAAGTCATGGAATTTTCTAAACACCCAATCCACATATGATATCATGCAAGATATGAAATCAAGAGACGTTCTAACCCTAACCTTATTTCATATGTCCTCCCTAATCCTAACCTTGTGACATAAGATGTATGTCTCAAAACAAGAATGTGTGGATTTGGTTCTTCTAAATGCACATCCAGTGAATATTTTATCCCAAGTTTCAAGCCAAGAAAATGCATTAGTCATGGGTTTGCCACAATCTGAGCATGAATAGGTCATGGGAAGGTCATGTAATTTCTTTTGCAAAAGATGCAGGAACCCTGCTTACAACACACCATATCTTTCATCATTCCTTTGCATTTTCATGTACTTTTTCCTTCTTTTGTTTCTTTCCTTCAGCCTTTCTTTTGCCCTTCAAAATCTTTTACCCGCATTTGCATGGACTGCCTGGGCTACATTCTCCTTGTAGCTATCATAGCCTTCGCATCTCTCCTCCCCCTTCAAAACCCCTCATTCTTCACCTCCCTCCTCCCCTCCCCCTATGCATGCCAACTTTACCGACTGTCCGTAGCTCTTCCTATCTTCGTCTCATGTGTGCTCCTTCTGCTTCCGTTTCTCTCTCTTGTGAGTCTTTCCCTCTCTCTTTCATTTGCTTTCATTCTCTAACTTTTATGCTTCTCTTAACCATACTTTCTGTCACCCTTCAAATAATATGAAATGTTCTCCAATCATATGTCAATTTCATTTATGCTTTATATCTTACCAGCTCAAATCTCATAAGAACTTTTCTTTGCTTTATTGATACAAGTACTTTTAATAACCGCTGCCACTTCATTGTCAATTATCAATTCTGTAGAGGCAGAGGAGAGCAATGTGGCTTTCAATAGGGTAACATGAACCTTGCCTGTCGTCGGGATCTGAGTTTTCATCATGGGATTGTATTGCACCTTGCATGCCTTTTTCGAAACTTAAATGCTTGAGAACATTACCTTCCAAATATGACATGCTCTCCTGACAGAAAGGGTCGGGTGTTTTGAAACCATCATTTTACTGGTGGCAGAGGTGCATAAACTTTCCAGTGGTGTTTTTCTTATGAGAGTGGTGTTTTTCTTATGAGAGGGGTGTTAGGGTATTGAGTAGGCAGCTATCAAGGAATAGAATTTGGGCAAACCTTAGGAGGATCGCATCATCAAAAGCTGGATTAACTACATCTGTTAAAGCCCTGAATGTTTGCAAAGGGATCACTGTTTTCAATTTTTTTTTTTTTAAAATATGTGGACCATGTCCTTAATGAATTTTGGTTGCTACCAGGTTGTTAATAGTGAGGGTGGGGGTGGAGCAGACATCTGAGGGGTGGGATTTAAAGAGATCACAGGGATCTGTTTCCATTGTGCTTTGTGAATATGTCTACTATGACAAAAAGTACAAATTTCTTCATAGGAGTTCTGGATATGCATGAAATCCCGTGGAATCTGTGAGAAACCATTTACCAAGTTATGGCAGCTGACAACCTGTGAAAGACATTAATTACTCAATCACTCAAAAGCAGTAAAGCAGAAAGACAGAATGCAGTTTAACCTCCCTATTCTACTATCATCTCACGGCAATGGCTGTGGAATTAGTGTCTTAGTCAATGATGACAATTTGTTTCATCTTAGAGATCAAATTTACGGTGACTTTAAAGAATAATGTCATTTGCTTGGTAATTAAAGTTGAAACCTGTCTCATTGCTCACATGTTTGTGACAGCTAATGACAAAATTTCCAATAAACGTGGGAGAAATGATGGGTCAAAGCACTGTGCTAATTGCAGCGAATGGTGGCAACGTTTTTAGAGTGACTGCCTTTTAGAGACAGTCGAAGAGAATATTGTGTGGGAGCAGTAAAAATAATTTTGTCGTAAACTTGCCTTTATGTCTGAGCAAGATGGTGTACTGTTACTTGTCAAGCAGCGATATTCTTATTTAGCTGTTAGTATTGGTCTATAACACTTGAGCTTAGTTACATTTCTCAATGCAAGAGTTAAATATTGAGTAATGTTCCAATATGACATGTGGGTTGGATGGTTTTGACAAGAATTAACAAGGTGTATGACAGGAATACTCAGAATTGGTTTTCCATTAGCTGTCAGAGTGGTTTAACATTTAGCATGAGGGAATGTTGTCAAATATCTACCTGTCATGGGTTGCATTTTGAAAACAGGTTGCCCTTAAAAGATGTTCAAACAATATTCAGAATAGCGGCAAAATGAATTTGCACGAACTTACATGACAAGTTGTCAGGTAGGATTTTGCTACAGTCGCTGATCAGTAGTCCAAATTGACTACTATCATCTTGTATTCGTAACATTTAGCTTGTAACGTGACAATTTGACAAGTGAAATTTGACTGCAGGTACTCTTTAGTCATTGAATTTACCAATATCTGCCAGCATGAGAATGATTTACACCTGAGAAAATATTAAAAAGGTCAAAGGAACCAAGTACCATAT
Source organism: Holothuria glaberrima (assembly GCA_009936505.3). NCBI lineage: Eukaryota > Metazoa > Echinodermata > Holothuroidea > Aspidochirotida > Holothuriidae > Holothuria > Holothuria glaberrima. Next base: position 17,529 of record WURT03278702.1, read on the forward strand.
TTGATTGTCCTTTGGGACACATCTGTCTGGAGGAGCTGAGTATGGGGAGGGGGTAAGAGTGTAGGATGGGATAAAAAAAATTGAATATCTGCAAAAGTATCAACACTTTTGATGTGGTAGAACCAAACAACATCCGTTTCACTCATCCTTACCTTCAAGTTTATGCACATCAGTTCTTTTCTGTTATTAAAAGATTGATGTTCTAAAGAGCAAAATTTACTAGTTGATACAGGTCTGCACAAAGGTGTGTCACTTTGGTTTGTTTAATACTGATCATTTAAGCTACAGTGGCATCTGCTTTTGTTAATCTTCTAAAAGGTTCCTTAGAAAAAAGATCAGCCTTTATTTAGATAAAACAATTGCCAGGCTTGATGTTTATCTCTAATACTGTCTTAAAGGTAGCCATTTCTCACGGGAGGTTCCGGACTGGTACCCAGAAGCATTCAAATTTATGAACCTGTGTTTAGGCCTTCACAGCCATTCACTTTAGTGAGGAACACGGCTTAGCTCTTGCCTCATATTGCCGCATCGCTGAAGTGATTTTGTAATACATGATTTGAAATGTTGAATTTGTGTGATTCAAAAGGAGCCATGTGCCTGCATTCATTCAGCAAACTTTGCAGGAGGGAATGAGAGTTTCCATGGTGATACTTTCTGAGCATTTTTTTGGTGATGATTATCAAATTTTAGATCTGCGATTGAGATGTCTGAGTCAGTAGGAAAACATGACAGTAAAAATCTTTGGTTTGATTCTTAGTGGTGGGTTGTAGCAGTCCTTGTCATTTATAGCGTTCATCCTCAAACAAAATGACCTTATCATGTATTTAAATCTTTACGAGTAAGGATGATTTTGTGTTTTGGAATATTGCCTCTTATACCTGACAGAAAATTTGATGTCATATGATGGATATCTGCCAGTACAACCGAAAATGCCAAAAATGGGAATTGTTTGAAACAAACAGTATAACCTATGGAGGCTTGAATTAGTTTGTTAAATTTCAGAAGCAGTTTAATACTTCTTAAGGAAGGGGGGAGTGGGGGATATCAAAGGAAGCTTTTTCAGAATGTTAGAAGTGACAATGTTTTGCAGAAAATCACTCGTTAACTGTTCTTAATAGATAAATTGGTCTCTTTTTTGAGTTTTTGAAACCATAAAAATTAAGCAACCATTTTAAAAGGAAAAACATCCATCAGTTTCGTACACTACCGAACATCCATGTTTCAAGTGCAGCACACAAGATATTGATACTGGTGAGGTCACTCTTTGCCAAATCATAAATCACATGACCCAAAACGTACCCACTCTCGATATGTTCTGGGTTTTTTTTTTGGTTTTTTTTTTTTTTTCTGATGTGTAATGTAGACAGTTGTGAAATAATCTTTTTTCACATTTTTCAGTGTACTCTCTGTTAGGGGAAGGAGGAGAGGGAGGGTGTGGCCACAGAGAGACAGTACTTGATACTTTTGTGAAAAGGATGAAATCAAAGAATAGATGGCTCTTTATTAAGGAATTTGCTCATGTGTTCATTAAGTGCACTTCTTTCTCTCTCTGGATATAAACAAATTATATGAAGTCTCATGCAGTTTAATTAATTGCCACCAGTTATTCTAATCTGTCCACAATTTTCTATCAAAGGTATCAAAAGCGCTATTGTATTGGTAATCTGGATTTTGTACATCATTTTTGCTGCAAACATTACACTCTAAATACGGTTGGTTCAAATTTGAAACAATTGGGTTTGGAGGGGCTATTGACTGGAAGCTGTGGAAATATTTGACTAGATTTGGTTCAACTTGAACCGATTTAGTTTAATTTTGAACCAAATCTAGTCAAATATGTGACTAGCTTCCACCTAGTTGCCCCTCTGACCCCCAGTCAATCTGTTGAATTTTGAAGTGACCATTTTTAAAGTGTATGTGTTATTGATTTCATTTTCTTATGCTGCTGTTTTTAAGTAACCACTTTTTCAGAATGCTCTGTTCTTTGTGTCATGAATGACCGAATGCTGTTCATTATTCTATATAACATGCTGTGCACGCCAGTACAAAGTTAAAGAGTTATGCATTGAAGTGAGCTGTAATAACATACCCCAGTGCTTGAGTTGCAGTGAAGCATGAAAAATTTGTTGCCAACATGTCTTTGCATGTTTCAGAAAGACTTCAAAATCAGATGGCTTTTATCATTCCCAAGCGACTCTTGAAAATAGAAAGACAAAAAAAGTGGCCTCACTCTACCCTCAAAAGGTCAGAAATTAGTTTGTTAAATGTATGGATTGAGGAAGCATGCTTTAGAGATTTGCAACAAACCTAACATGCATATGAGGAGGGCGGGAAGACGCTCGGTATTGATTTATGTATCAAATGAAGGAAGGAATGGAGACGGATGAGAACGGAGTCGGCCTGCTCTACGGACAAAACGGTAGTCTTAACAAGCTCGAAATTGACTGTTGGAGTAGAATATCTGATTTTCGTCTCTGATATGCATGATGGCTGTAATGTTGAATGAGAGAAATACTTCTGTAATCTTTAGGCAAAAGCACGTGAATAATCTTACTCCTGGTTAGCCTCCTGTCCCACTTTTTCCATCTCTGGAATGAAAAAATTAAAAAAAGCACCCTTGCATTGATTATATGCCATAGTTGAGTGTATCAAGGCAGTAGCATTTGGTGCAATGAAGCTTAGTAACAGGAAGGCCCTACGGTCAGTGCCTGAGTAGATTTTTCATCCAAGAATAATGTAAGGTTTCACATTCTGAACTTTCAAATGAAAAGAGGCCAAATTTGATCTAAATTAGTGAGTTGATCCACAATTCATCCCAAAGTTAAAACAGGCTTCCTCCACATTTTTTGGCCTGTGGAGTAGTAAAATTCATATTGAACGGAAACTTCCCCAGAGGATTTCAACCTGGACACTTACATCAGACAACTTCCTCTCGACAATTTCCTCAGCAAATTTCCCCTGGGATATCACTTGTGGGACAATTTCCACCCACCTCAATTGCAAGTTTGGATTTTTCCTGAGTGGAAATTGTGTGAAGGCAAATTGCAATGTTGCGAATTGTTCGCTGTGGAAATTGTCTGCATGGGACTTCTCTGGGGTGGTTGTCCTGAGAGGAATTCTCTCGGGGTAAGTTTTCCTGGAGTCTTGACCAGTGTCTACCCATCGCAGCTGAATGTACATAAAGCCAAGCATAGAAACATTTTAATTGTCTCAGAGAATGAAAACTAGCTTTTCACTGCAAATCATGCATTTTAGTGATTTACAAGGTGTTGCTATTTTCTTATAAATGCTTCTTTTTTGAATTGTTTGGACTTTGTCTTCTTCCATCTCTCTATATTTCTATTGATACATCACCGACGTTACTTCTCTCATCACATCATCATTGCTACCTGTCTTCTGCTGTGTTGTGTGCCATGATCCAGCGGTCTGTAAGTATACCTCTTAAAACTGATACCATCATGTATTCATGGATTCTTTCTGCAGATTAATTGTATTTACACACCCTGTTGGAGCTGTGAAATACTTATCAATTTTGCATCCATTTACTTTATGTGATTAAGGTTTTGTAGTCATTTTGTATACATCCCCATTTATGGATCTTTAAAGATGACAACCTAGCTGTGTAGAAAATTTACTTGTCACAAAAGTGTTTCATATTACTAATATTCAGTTCTTCAAGCATGTTGACCAGCAGTGGACAATGCCTTTAATTGATTTATCATGACTAGACAAACTCGGTCCTTTTGTGTGCCATCTCAATGGCCTTCACACATCCATAATTGCATCAAAAATTAGTCATGTGACTTCAAATACGGTCATGCGACACCTGATGAAAACTATCTTCAGTTGGACAATCGTTCAATGCTAGCTACTGGGGATGTACACGTAATGTCAGAAAATGGTGTAGTCAGTTGTAAACTTCACGTTCCGAAGGCGAATTTATTTTTGGCTTTCGTTCAATTCGAATTTTTTCTATTTCCAGGTTTGTATGAATATTAAGTGTTCACGTATGCTTCAGTACAGAGTACTTTTGAAGTATAATTTAATGAGCATGTTCTAGTGTCTGTACTTTTCCAAAAGCCCCTTCAGCTGGTTGCCGAAGGGTGAAAACCAAAATTAATGATCTTATAGTGTCTGTATCATCTCTAGCTTTGATGGCGAGAAGCAAAAGTGTGTAAAGCATGCTCGCATAGCACCATGTTCATATGAAATATCCAGAATCCTTAGAAATATATGGATTTATACTTTAACTTGAAGTATTATGCATTGACACTTTGCAAGATTCAGCATTTATAGCCATGAAAAAAGTGTAATCTCATCTAAAACCAGGACTCAGTGCACATGTACTTTACACAATATCCAACAATCCCCTGTAAACTGTTGCTATTATTTATCTATGCCATTCATGCAGGTTGTGGGTCTGCTGCAAAACCGTGCAATAATTGATATTCCTGCATGATACTTTTGTCACACTTCTCGCAAATGCTATGTACTTTTCATATGTCAAGATCTTGGCAAATGTGTCCAAATGTCAACCTTTGCTCACCAGTTATCTTTGATTATGAGTACAAAATCATATTCACTAATATGAATACAGGCAAGTGTTCAAAGATGTGAGTATAAGTACATACTCTTTAGAGAGTCTGTTTCTCAAGACCATGAGGAGCCCTGCCATGTAAATAACATATAAGCATTTACACAAGAAATGGCAAGTTCCTAAAGTGTAAAAGCTTGAAGGGAAATATTGTGTTTGCCTTACAGAAAATTTTCATATTTTAAAAGCAATATTAATAATTCAAAATAAGGCAGTATTATAGCTTTTTTTTCAAGAAATAAGGCTATCACAGGAAGAAAATGGGTTATTTGAGACACAAAAACAATTTGTTCACCCAAACTTTCCAAAATTCAAATAATGCAACACCCATGATCCATTACCCTTGTAATGCACAATGTTTTGAGGAGGTAAAGCAATTGCTAGAGTTTATTGGTGAGACTGAACAGTTTGATAATGATTAAAGGTATTTTCTTTGTATTTCATGTTTGTGCATTTCAAATGCAATATTTTCCTTTATCTCAACCAAAGGAGAAGTGCATTGCCCCAAAACCTCAGCACCCTGTTTAATATGTTTGATGAAATTTGACTCTGTATGAATTTATTTTTTCAGTTATTTTTGAATTTTTGTCAGAAATCTCTACTTTCATTTAATTGATGAAAACAATATGTAGAAACAGTTTTCTTTAGTTAAAATGGAATTATTGTAGACGGTTTGAAGAACTGGATCACTAAAATATTCCAACTATTTCAAATCTTTTAAAATCAATATTTTCCAATACTTAACCTTTACCCTAGTCAGTTTTGCAACTCAACATGAACTTTCTACTGTAATATGCAAAGTGGAAATCATGTTTTTAAAACAAAGTCTGGAATTCAGAAACTATTTTTGTAAAAATATTCAGGTTGTACAAACAACCATTCCCTTTTATTTTGAAATTGTGAGAGGTTTTGATACCCCTAGTGAAACATTGATCTTGCTGTGAGATATTGAGATGAACATGTATCAATATTTCCCTGGTGTGGTGGACAACATCTTCTGCATTAAACTGTATGAAAGTGTCAGTTTCCAAAACAGAAAAGTGCTGAACTACGCAGGTTTTTGTCCGATCAGGCATTTTTTTTTTTTTTATTAGTGAGAATTGAATAGATTCAGATTGCATTGGGATCATTTGTGACTTGATTCTAAAATAGCTGTTAACTGAATTTGCTTTCTATTTTAATGTCAATCAGAAAAAAACATGAAGAGTGTCCCAAAATTCAGCTGTAGAACGTCAGGACCTATCTGACATAGCTGGCCATTTGCTCTGTCACTACAAGTTCCCAAAGGCACTATCTAGAAGTAGCCCAACTGTGGATGGGGCAGAGTTTAGTAGTTTATTTTTTTTTTACTAAAGTGTCAGATGGCAGGAATGGCACCTCTAGGTGGTAAAAATTGCTTTTTGAGCGCCTTTTGAGTACGGATTTCATGTTGGAGAAATTACTGTACAAAAATTGTGGTAGAAACTTACAATTTTAAATTTTGTAAATCAAATTTACCTTTATGACTAACAATATTACAAACCCACTCTGATTGTTTTTATGATATAGTAAGAAGAGAAATTTTCTTGTGAAGTGGATAAAATTCTGTTACAGGAATTCCAGGAGAAAATTCCAGTTACATAACTTGAAATTGGTGATTGGATTCAACTGGTTTCAGCTGTTACCAGTTGAAATCAGTTTTCCAGTTACTTAACTGGACTTTTCTCCTGGGATGGAACTCTGTGACAAACTCTGGGTGTTTCAGGTGTTAAGTTTTCTGACATTAGCTTCAGCTATGGTGGCACTTCAGTCACCATTGGTCTCATCTCGCATCCCTTATTAGGAGCTATCCCTTCTGTATGACAAATTTCAAGATCTGATACCAGGATAAATGCATGCAAGTTTCCTTCAAAATGTCAGTACCTCAGAAATCATTGCCCTCTTCAGAAGACATTACAAGTGTCTCAGAACTACTTATAAATTCAGAAGTTCAAGCAGAAAGAGCAGTTAGCATACCATTTAAACATTAAGTCTTCATTACATTGGTAGCAAAGAAATGCATACATGTCCGCAAATCTGCACTAGCGTTCTGGGAGAGCAAACATTTACAGGAAGTGTAAATTTTCAGCAGTTCTCTCTCGGGGATAGGAATTATTGATTATGTTATAAGACAGAGTCTTGATGTGTCATGTGCAGCTTAACAAATGCATAAGCTGTACAAATGTGTACATTTACATCAAACTCTCAAATTTGACATTTTGATCTGGTTTGCTGATGAGAACGTTGGCTGGAAATGTGCCAAGTATAAGATATAGATCTTCATGTTTTTGTTCAATATTTTGGATTAGAAATTTTTTGGGAGGGAAAAGTGTGAATATGTCTATGTTTTCTGGGAGCTATGATATAGGAAAGGGATTCTAATATGGGAGAGGGGGAGACTTCATGCTCAACAGTCAAGTAATATTAAAAGGACAGGTCTGTAGAGCTCAATAGTAAAGAAATAAAAGGTTGGTTACCAAAACAGAAAAGTGATAGGTCTAGTTGGAAGAGCCAAAAGTGGTTTTGTATTAAAGTGCTATGAATTGTGTTAATCATTGTGACCCCCTTCTTTCCCACCCCCTACATTGTGTTAATCATTGTAAAACCCCCACTCCACAAAATTTTAGTCAAAGTAAGTGCCAAATTGTATAAATTTACAGTGATCTAAGCATTTTGTAATACATCAATTTGTTTTAAGTAGACATCCAAGACAATATCACCAAAGCTACCACTATGATGTGAACATATATATCATTTCTTCTTTCAATTTTGGAAAATGACAGACCCTGAAGGAACTCAGTGTTTTTTATCAGAAAACACATCAATATCACGTAAACATTCAAACGAATCTCAAATTATGTAGTGGCTCCCCAGTGAAGGTTGTTTGTATCCTACTGTGGTCTGTCGGACAAATATGATGTTCAATAAAACGAAAGAATTCAGTTGTAGACTGATTCGTTGGTATACTCAGATCGTATAGTCTTGCAGTATTGCCTTCATATATAAAAGGTAGTGTCAAGGAGACAAATTTGTTGTTTAATAAGTGGACTCTTCAATGTTAAATTGATTGAGACATGCTTTGTTTAAAATATTTCCAAACATTCGGAGTGCAAAGAGCTGTCTGGTTCATATTGGACTATTTATCATTTTAAGATGTGCTACAAAATTGGATACGATGGAAAAGAGGTTTCTTCCTTAGGGGAGATAGATTATTCTAACCTTCAGCTACTGAAGGATGAGAACAACA
>WURT03278813.1:0-25380 GCA_009936505.3 Holothuria glaberrima
AGAGAGAGAGAGAGAGAGAGAGAGAGAGAGAGAGAGAGAGAGAGAGAGAGAGAGAGAGAGAGAGAGAGAAAGGAAAATCACTGGAAATGCCTTTTTTCAAACTGTTACAAAAATAATGGGTTAAGAAAGATATCAACTTGAGGCACAAATACTACACAAAAGTGAATTTTGCTCCTCAAAATACGAAAGTCCAAACTTGACTTTGTTTTTATTTGATCTGAGCAACAGCTCCCTGATCTGAGCAATGTACGATGGTCAGATAGAACTTAGAGGAAAGTGACTTTTGAGAACACGGAAAACTTGCCACTTAAGCTTAGTGTAGAAGAAACTCATAAACCATACTACGAATCGTAAGGAACCTTCCATAACACAAAATTACAAACACCAAACAGTAATAAAACTTTGCATTCAAAGAGTATTTACAAACTTCATTCATTTGGTAACACTTAGTAAATGCACTCGTGAAAAAAAAAAAAACAAAAGTAAAATGTTTGCATGTTTGACTGCTTGAGGTCAGAGGCCAATTTTTCTTTATATTCAAGGATGGTACCAGAATTTGCCCGACAAGGGGGGGGGGGACGGAGAGTCTCGACAAAGGTGAAGGATCGGCCAGAAGGATTGCGAAAGGAATATCTTTGAATTGACAAAACTGACAAAGGCAACCCTATTACGGCCATGAAATGAATGAAATCAAAACAATGGGCTTTTGAAAACCTTTCCACCATCTCATACAAATCACCATCGCAGTAGTGCCGATAGGTCATAATGGATGCAAGCGCACTGTAGGCCGTAGGTGGTTGACTGGGTCTGCAACCCGCCCACTATTCGATCAGAAACTCCCTCCCCGAATGAAAGTAGTCTCGTACGCCTATGTCGACGGGCGAGGCAATAGAAACAGCAAAAATGTTGCAACGTACCCATGGGCGGCGCTCCCGGGGACAGGGGGACATGGGGACATGTTTCCCAAATATCTGAGAAATCGCCCTTTGGCTTTGATTTTTAAAACAGTAAATTATTTGAAAATGGGGTCATGCCCCCCTCCCCCATATTGAGGACAAATCGACGCCCTTGAATGTACCATTATACATCATGATACGCTTTCAAATTCAAGTTGATGCAAGAGATGCCCTTAAAACTATGGCACCCGACCTATTTTGCATTCACCACCCCAAAATTGACAAAGACAAAAAAAAAAAAATTGGCAAGATAGGCTAATTCATCTGGAGCGAAAAATGTGACAGTAACTCTCGTACTGCGTGGTTGGTCGCACGAAAATATCGGTTGCTGGTCAGTGAATTAAAGTGTTTTTTCAACTAAATTTCACTGCGTCGCATAACATCGCATCGCTTCTAGTGTGAAAGAGTTAAAGTAATAGCATTTCTTTGTCGTATCATGTCGCGTAGCGTTGTGTCCAGTATTAAAGAGCATTAAATAACAACGTCAATTAGATGTCATGATTAGATATTAGATATCATAATGGCCAATTTTTAAAAATTATATTTCATATAACTTATTATCAATTAATTTAAAAGTGGGGGAAAACCCTTGATAATCATTTTACAGGCGCAGACCCAGGGTTTTGTCAGGGCTTACGAAGAACCTGTGAGAACCGAAGATGCAAAACCCCTACAGGGGCAGGCAGGCTTTTCCTCATGAAAATTTAAACACTTTTAGGTGTGATTTCTTAGGGTCTGGCAATCACATGATAAGTAGACAAAGTTGTAATGCAGCCCAGGTATATTGCCTCAAAATAAAGGCACTAGCAAAAGAGTTAGGCACTGGAAAGGAAAGCCCCTTTGGCAGGCTCGTGGGCACACAAGGTACCGTAGAAGAGCGACACAGTTTCTAGGGACGACATATTTTTTAGGATACGTAGTTTCCTGAAAGATATTAAAGGGGACTAGACGTATAGCAATTTCTAATTTTCAAGGGGGCGAAACCTTTTCTAGTGGGCGCTCCTTCTACCCCTTGTGTCTGTGCCTTGTATATGCACCTGTATCAAATAGTAAAAGAAACTTTTTAGTTTTGATCTCAACGCAGAATTTTTTTACAAGCTGACTGCCTATAAAGTTGCCAAAACTGTACGGTAGTTTTCGTAACTTCAAAGATATTTTTACAAAATCTATTACCATTGTCCCGAAATGGTAGCCCGTATGCCATATTGCGACCGACGAGCTCTAGAACTTAAACTGACAGAGAAACTTTGTAATTTGACTCTAGCTTATACGACATTCAGAAAGGATTCACAAAAGTAAAAGTAGCCCAGGCCCGAAACACTTCAGAACATTTGCCTTGAAAAAACCCAATCTTATTCCTGTTAAATCGTTACTCCAGGGACGTATCCAGGAATTTTCAATAAAGGGGGCGCAAGGTTTGATTGATCGCTGTCCTGGGGAGGGGTCTAAGGGGAGGGCTGAGATGCAGCATGGTGCTATGTTTGACATTGAAGCATTTTCATTGTTTGACTCAACTTTCTTCACGCAGGACTGCTAATGGGGGCGCATGTTGCGCCCTCCCCCTCCCCTCGTGGATCCGCCACTGTACTCAGACTTTGAGGGTTTGACCAATTTTGCATGTGAAAAGCCATCCAAGAGTATTCCATGTATAAATACTAAACATACATATGTGCAAATGTTTAATCAATATCAGTTCAATTTTCAATAATGCTTCGCAAAATATAGTTTGTTTTCCAAGGTCTTTAAAGTATTTTAATTTTAAAAGAAAACTAACAGTGGCTTGTACAAGAGTGAGATCACAACTTGAAATTTTTGCAACTCAATTTTATCGTATCGTGTCGAGTCTTAGTGCAGCTACTGAGAAAAAGGCCCTAGTAATTAGATTGTTTTCAACTCATATCGTATCGTGACTATATAGAACTGTTTACAGTAAGATATTGACATGTTAACATCCGAGATCTTGTAATCTCAACACTTCAGCTTAAAATATTTAGATGTTATATTACAAGATCTCAATATTAATATCTTCACTAAACATATAGACTCACTTCACTGTCTACAAACAAAGACCTGCATGTCTCTAAAAGAGTTTATAGGGCGAGCTTACACTGTCGTCACAATGCAAAGTAGATTCCAATTCGTCTACTTTCTGCGTGTGATCGCACAACACCGAACATACACGCATGTGTTCTTGCGCATGCTCTGTGCCAACCAGTGACGTAACCGTGAATAACCTAAATGAGATGTTGACATCTTGTTGTACCAATGTTGTAGTGTAAAGTATTAAAGTATTACATAACAAGATCTCAATAACTTAACATTTTCACTAAACATATTAAGATGTTGACATCCGAGATCTTGTTATCTCAGTGGTTGAGTGTACAATAATGAACTATTAAATTACAGGATCGCAGAATCATAACATCTCCGCCAGAACATACTGGGATAGTGATATTCGAGATCTCGTTATCTCAATATTTCTGATTAAAATACTGCAATTTTAAGTTATAAGTTCTCAACATCTTAATATCTTAACATCACAGTATTAAAAATCTTGAGATCGTTTTGCTTTATATCTAAACATTTAATGCTACAATATTGAGGCAACAAGAATTAAGATGTTAATATCAAAATATCTCACGGCCAAGATATAAACATATTGTGATTATTAAACTTAAAGACAAACATTCGTCACCCAAAAGTATACTTTAGTGTGAGGGTATCAAAATACTCAGTTGGTGACTGCTCTTTGATTGACATCAAAGTTTGAAAATTCAAAAGATGCAGAGTAGCTCACGTTGCACACAATGCAGAGAGAGTGCTTGTATTACACATTTTAGCCTTGTATGCTCACCAGGACATAAAATAGGTTTGCGTCTGCACAAGAAGGAGCTCTACAATTGGCTTAGTCGGGAGAATTTTAACTGTCTGTGATGACGAGAAATGCCTTTTAATGTCTAAATATTTAATTTTAATATATTACGATATCAACACCTCGGATGTATTTAGATCAAGTAACTAAATAACAAATATTTTACGCTAAAATATTGAGATATGAAGGTCTTGGATGTCAATATTTTATTATCTTCGAATGAAAGTATTAAGATATTGAAATCCTGATAATATCTAAATATGTACTTTTAAGCATTCCGATAACATGATCCCGGATGTCACTGTTTCAACATATTTGAGAAAAGATATTGATATCCTGTCATTTATTGTCTAAATATTTTATTAAGTTAATGAGATTATTGATGTCAACACTACGATATCTTCCAATGAAGATACTAAATATACTAAGTGAAATCCTGTAATTTAATATCCATAATTTAATATCCATACCTTTTGTGCTAAAATATTGACATAACAAGATTTCAGACCTCAATAGTTTTGTTGTTTTTGGTTTTTTTTTTCGGAAAGTGTAACTTCTCAATAAGCCCTAGAGAGTTTCTAAGTGCACTTGATTTCACACAATTTGATACTTACATACCTATACTCTGTTATTGTTTGTAAATTTTTGTTGTGACACATCAAAAGTAATGTAATGAAATATACCAGTAAGTCTTTTAGTGAGGAAATTCAGTTGTTTAGACCCCGTAATATCATTTCGAAATATTTTATGTTAAAATATTGAGATAACAGGATCTCGGATGTCAATATCTCAATATCTCACCGAAAAAGTCCAGATAGTCACATAACATCTCAACATTTCCATGACACAAGTAGTACGCCTCTCCTAGTGTGAACGCGCCTTAAGTCTGTTCCGAGACGGTCACAGCAGGTTTGTCAACAGTCTTAAGAGCATCGTGAGAGACTGGTTCAACACTCCGCAGCACTCGTGTGTGCTGAATTTGTTTCATCACGTCGAGAACTTCCGTGACAACAGGTACAATAATGACAAATATTGCTGCCGAAAATGCCCAAGCGTCTGACAGTCCAATCCACCATCGAAAGAGTCCGCTACCGAATACCTGTATTGAAGCTAGCAAGGCCGGCCAACCAATTATTAGAAACAGCGTAAGTGACAATCCCAAGGAGAAAGCTATTCGGTAAGTCACCCTAAACTCTCGGCGCATTTGAAGAAGTGATGGCCTGTTGAAGACGAGTTTCTTCTCTGTTATAGAAAATTCCCTGAGGTCAAACAAGAGCAAACACACTAATCACAAATTCATAAATTTCCTAAAATTCATCATGATATTAAATTACCCCAAGGTAGGTACGATTAAAGCATTTAATAAAGTTGTTTTCCCAAGGTGTGGATTTCCACAAGTCTAATTAGGTCAAAATGGGACAAAGTTACCCATGAGAAGATGAGATAATTACGTTCATTAGAACGAAACTTATTACACATAATTATATGTTGCGTCGTTTTTAATAAGGATGCAAAGGAAAGTTTTTGATTTCATACCCGACGAATGCAAAAAGAATCTATGCGATCACATAAGAATTTATGTATGAGCATATTTATGTGTGAATGTATGCATGTGTGTGCCAGTTTGTGATGCTAGGCTTGTAAACACGTTATCTCAAGATAGCAATGATGGAAACTTCTCCGGGCGCTGATTCAGAGTGGGCATTTCAGGCTCCAGCCCCCTTCCCCACCCTTTTTCGACACCATTTTCTTTTTTGAGACGATCCAAATGCTGCACTACAATCTTTATGTATACTTATTTGGTTGTCACATGCCAGGAAATCGCATCATACAGTGCTTAATTTCCCAATTTTCCTGAGGAAAGCCCACAGCCTTTATGTTACCCGTTTTGAAAGGAAACATGGTTATTGAAAGGTAGACTGTTCTAATTGCTGGTCGCAAAGCATTATAATGCTGGATTTCGTTCAAAAAGTTCCCCCTGTATACGTACAGGAAACCCGGCGGAGCATGTTGACACATTTTGTAAGATTCGATCGTAGGTAATTTTGTTCGAGATCCATACACAACATATAGACGTGTCCTTTTACAAGGATGGGTGATATCATCGGGGACCGCGGAGATGGGGGGGGGGGCTACGGGGGCTTTACCCACACACTTTTTCATCCGTAGGCATTTGGGGCCGCCTTAAAAAGTTGTTATATTATTGAACATGTTGGGCCGCTTCTACGATTAACCCCCCTTCCCCCACAATGAAGTCCAATGTATAGGGGAGTTTGTAACAAGCTATGCCATAAGTTGTTCTGTCTCTTCTTTCTCAGCAGTGTTACCAAAGGGGCAGAGGGAACGTCCCCCCCCCACGTTGGCTGTGCCCCCAATGATATTTTGGATATGCAAAAAATTGTGCGCAAACACACCGTTTACATCGGTATAAACACGAGGACCCACTGTCACCTTTTCAGTCAATCATGTGCCTAAATTGCACAAAATGTTCTCGAAGCTATAATTTTGCGACGCGCTTCGCACGCATGCGTTTGTAAAACTATGTAAAATACTGCCTTCTTGAGATACATAACCCAACAACAATTTTTGGACTACTGCCGCGCCTCCGTAAGTCCTTTCCCATTCATACAATTTCCACATAGATTACATTCTAGTCAGAGATTATTTTTCGAAACTGTAAAAATTGCAATTTTTGTTGCCTTTTTTCAGCGCGTATCCAATAAATATGAGGATAATGAAGTAGCTTTACTCTCACAGGCTAATTTTCGTTTAGTTTAAATACCCGTGCCTTCCAATTTGAAAGGAGAACTTTGTTCTCCTTAATTCTCACCAAGGCGTAACCTAGTACCACACCAGGGATCATAAAGTGGTGATACACCTTCGAAAGCAGGTATATAAGAACTTGTACAAAATTTTCTTAGATACTTCATACCAGAATTTTCTGCTCGCCAAGGTATCTCAGCTGGCGCTAGCAACCCTTTTTCATTTACTGCTCACTGAAAAAATGCAGTAAGTAAATCTGTCATATTTATAATTTTAAGGCACCAAAAAACCAAAGAGCCACATTCAATGGCTTTTTTTTCAAATTTTCCCGGCTATCCACGAATCCGTAGACGTAAAATACTCCTTCGATGCTCTTATGTGAAGGCTTCCACTGCTCAGTGGAATATCAAGAAGGTAGTTGTCTCATCATTAGTTCCTATTGAGCAGCATGAGTGGATTTATTTTTAAATAAATTCATGTCTGCCCAATAGGAATTAAGGTGGTTGCAAGGGGTTCAAGAATAAATTACAAAGCACTAATAATTATATCTTTTCAGAAGCACAACTCTGGTAATTTCATGTTATTCCAATTTTAATTACCTAATAAGGACTTATAGGAAGAAAGTTGCGACCATATTATAATTAAAAACAGCTTACAAGTAACATACATACGTTGATGTTGTAGTGGAAAGTGTTCAGTTGTTCGTACCTTACTCACTGCCCTGGTACGATTCCTATACAAGCACTTATTGTTCAGCTTTTGTTATTCAGTTTTTGCTTTCCGTGACTCGTCATACTTGAGGTATAGATTTTTGATGCTGAGAGGAAGAACCTTGTGTTCAAGTGGATCTCATTTGAGGTCAGAAGAGGTCAAACTGTGAAACCTGGTATGAAACTGTGAGGGATCAGATACGCAGCAGACGGATTACCCATGTTTTTTAGAATGACCCCATTGTTTCTTGTGGAGGTACAATAAATTTTAAATAATTTTATAAACAATCAGTAATCTCTAGCAAATTTTTCCTTGTTGCCTTCTAAGGATGATGTTTGAGATGAAAAGTATAAAAAAAGTAAACAAGGAGTTTCTCTCCATGAATGTAATGATTCAGTGACAAAAATACTAATGACTTAAACGAGCCATTCATGAATTAGGATACCCGGATATACTAATTCAAATTAGGTGACTGCATTTTCCTTTTACTCTCCTCTAGTTTTCCTTTCGCTTGTTTGGTTTTAAACCTCTCTCGAACGAATAAGAATAGCTGAGACAATATTTCGTTCTACTAAAAGTAATAGCTCATTTGAAGGTTAGCTTGTAACAATAAGGTCATTTCTTTAGATGTGAACTATTCATCATTAGACTCACTTTATGTACAGTTCCGTCCATGGCGATAATGGGTTATCAATATCCCTTGTCTTTTCCCAGATCTCTGTAATCTGGCTCTCATCAATCTCCGGTTGACTTAGAATCGAAACAAATATTGAAAAACATGCACCTGAAATGATCGACGTCAAATTTCCAATCAGCATACTGAATTCAAAATTTGTATCTGAAAAAGAAAGATAACGTGAAAGACCTTGATTTCGTCAAGTCATAAAATCAAGGTTAAGGTAAATATTAGTAGTCGACGTCGTAACATTTTCGACGTAAAAGCACACTTGATGACATCATACCGGTAACCTCATAATTGTCAAACCTGTTTTGTTTTACAATCTCCTCATGTGTGAATGCAATGGAGTCACAAGAAGCATTTAGACTTAAAGGCATAAACTAATATCCATCTTTTTTTACAACTGTATCTAACAACCCTCAGAACATAAACAATATATCATTGTACACAGTGGCGCTGGCACTCGGTGGCATCATCGGTGGTGCCCCCCAATCACCAAAATCTGGCTGCGCCACTGATTGTACATTACAAAATAAGAGATACATAACATTTTCAATATAATGACGACGAGATGTTTTAAGGATTAAATGAAATAATTTTGAAATTTCTTCATTCTATCGATAGAATTATTCTTCCTTAAAATATGCAAATCAAAATTCAAATTGAAATGAAATTTATAATAAAAGGTAAATGGACAGGAAATTGACAGGAGAAAATATAATGCTTAGCACAGAGAATGAGGAAGTTAATAGGGTGATTAATATTGGCAAAACGACCAAAGCAAATATCTGCGGCACAAAAATTATAACCATTTCTAATACAATTACTTGATACTTCTTCCCAAAATTTTCTAACATAATTGCACTCGTAAAATAAATGTAAGAGGGTTTCATCTTCAATGGAGCAGAAAGAACACAAAGGATGAGACAACGTCATTTTGTGAAGTAAATAGTTAAAACCGGGTAAAAATCGCAATTGCAATAAATGACTCATGTTGCGAACGGTCTTAGATTAACAAAAAATGGAATGCCAATTGACATTACTATAAAACTTACATTGACTCCATTTTGCAATGGCTGTCGGAGGAGCGGAAATTTTTTCAACTAAAGTTCGATCAATAAATCGAGAAATTTTGGGACTGATTAAAGAAGATATAAACATATTCTCACGTCTAATATCCATCTATTTTTTTTTTATTATTATTATTTTTTCAGTTGTCTGGGCGGTTTGTACTGGTTCAATGAATAAATGACGCGGTTTCATTTCACCTGTTATTTTTATGTTCTGGAAGTTGCGCACAGATATTTTAAATCAGAAGTACTTAACCAGGGGGTTGTCTTCTTACTTTTACTAAGTAGTCCTCACATCGCAAATTCCTTTCAGGTCCTTTAATAAATTAAGCCTTGCTTAAGCTTCCCCATTAATATATGCTGGCAAAGTAGAAAGGAATTGTAGCGACAGTCAATTCTTTTTTGGAAACAGCTCCATTAATTAAGCTAATCACATTAAGCAACATAGTACATTACCAGACCACGGCCTTGACAGTGCTCTTTGGTCAAGACGTTTCAAATATTTACTTATAATCAGGGCGTTTGTAAACTGAACAGCCTGTGTGTAGTGACCGAAGCCGGCAGACTTTGGTGAATGGGGGCACCACAGATGATGTCGTAATGCTACCTCAGTTAAACCCCAATGTTTGCGTAAATTGCACCCTTTTAATGTGCTGCGTTTTTGTGAACAGCAATGGGGATCCTTCCATTGTCACAACATAGAGGTGCCATCCTGGGAGGGGTTAAAGGGGAGGGGTTAAAGGGGAGGGTGTCACCTCCCCTTTAAGAAAGTTTTGTTAATTTAAGGTTGATTAGATGCAAAATGGTGCTTCCTTTTGGATATTTTTGGAGCTGATCATATATGACTGGAAAATTTCCACAGTTTAGTGAACTTTTGGTTGGTGGAAAGAGCAGACTATGCTGTATAAGAGAAGAATACGTTGTCAGCAAACCTCCTGAAGCCCCCCCCCCCCTAAGGAGGGCAGATACCTATAAAGGGCCTCCCGGAGGCTCTGGATCAATTACCGCACATAAAATGGGACAATGACATAATGTGGCCTAGCCAGGATTTTTCTAACGGGTCGCCATGCAGTATGTTGTGTGATCCGCGGCCTGGGGGAGGGAGTCTGAGGGGAAAGCCTTAGGTGTCCCTGCATGCAATCTGGTGCCACATATGTCACCTTTACCTTTGAAGTTAAACTTTCTGTTAAAGAATTTTACGTATTTTAGGTACTAGAAAAACGGCATCAGTGAGGGGTACCCGTCGCCACTGAATGCTTATTACCTGACATTCAAATCATAATATAGAGTATGATGCCGAGCACTTTACAACTATCATATTTTTACTAACTTTGAGCAAAACTTCAGACGAACAGCAAGCTTCCAGCAATGGGGAATAGGCGGGAGTGAGGTGTTCACGAAGATGATATTAGACTTCCCTAATAGGTAAAACAAAAGGGGTGAAGGACTACAGTAACAAGCGCGTTCCAGAATGCTTTTGCGCCGTATGTTTATGAACAATCACCATCTATACCGATAACGGCTGCCCACGAAGAGCTCGGTAAAAGATTCTGAAAAATGTATTATGGCAAATACGTACTTTCAAGTTCCAACCTTTCACATCTTGCTACAAATTAGATTGAAAGATTCCACAATGATGCAAGGCTGCCCCTATAGATGTCTGGAGATAAATATCTGTTTTTTGAAATTGTTGTGATCAGAACAGTACCGGTACCATTTATTACTACCTGCATAATTGTCATGAGATGGAATGCAAACCGTGACGCATGTGCGCGAAGCGCGCCGAATTTTTGCCTTAAATAAGTTTTCCATTCAGGATCTGCATCGAGACACTTTCAACTGCCGATTTAACATACATGCCACTCAAAAAGCCAGTCTGTAAACAGCTTTGGACTTTTGCTGCAACACTCTCAAACATCCTGGTTTAATTTAACCAGGATAGGGCTCAATAGATTTCCATACATTTCCTGGTTGAAAGTGACCACGAAATCCGGGTCAGAGAATCATTTTCCTGGTTAAAGTAACGACTCTTTATAACATCTTGGTCAAAATTTGACATTTTCCTGGTTAAATTTGAACAGGATCTCGTGGTAACTTTAACCAGGAAACGTATGGAAAATTACTGACCCCTATCCTGGTCAAATTTCACCAGGATGTTTTTAGAGTGTATGCTTCTCTGGGGGTTGCTATCGGGAGATATTGATAATAAGAACAACATTGTTGTAAGGTCTGAAGCACGCGGAGCGCGCGAAAATTTTGATAGTTTGCGAAGGATTTGCGAATATTCTGATAGTTTGAGAAACATTTGTGATAGAAAATGACCACAATAGATGCATCACTCGGTCGAAAACACACCTCACCTTACCCCCTACAGAAATCTATAGCTTTAATGCCTTTTGGGATCATTTTAAAATTCACAGAATTTTTCGATTGGGGGCATGGGCCCCCATGCCCCGTGCCGGCGCCACTGACTGTGCTTACTGAACTTTCAGGATATAACAGCTGAGGGTGTATTTACAGTAGTTCCCAACCCGTGTTCACAATCAACGTTTTACTGTAGTGTGGGCAACTCACAGACATGCCATACATATAGACAGATGATCAATTGACGAGAGCGTCGCCAACCATTCCAACAGATTTAGCCTTACCAAGATGACCGCCGAGCTACGGTCGCTTGCGTACTTTGACCATGAATATGCAATATTTCAGACAAAATAAAGATATGACTGATAGAGCAATATCACAATTCTGCATTCTGATTTTTGAATTTGACCTAGCCTTGCATTTTTTTTCTCCCATAATCTATCGATACCGATCCGCTTGAGTAAGTCCAGACTTTATACATACGATATAGCAGGCAGCATAAACGTAAGGTGGCGACACATGCGCATAGGACATTAAGCCCCTTCCACACTATGCGATGCGACTTACTGCGATGAGATTATCTCATCGCGATTGTCTCGTCGCTGTGAGCGACTGACGACTAACTAGCTTTAAGAGCAAGGTGTCCACACTATGCAACTAGTCGCAGATCGAAATAGTGATTCCCGCGAAATTGTGACGTTTGAATACTCTTTATTCGTCTGTTCGTTATGGCGAAGAGATAAGGATACGTTCCCCATAGTTCGATTAACTGATCTCACGGGCTCCATTCCAGAAGTCCGCCATTGTGGTCATTTGCACGTTTTGTTCCCATGCGACCGAGTTGCGACTGCTTGCAACTAGTTGCAAAGACTTTCGCACTTTGCGAAGCGTCTGAATAATCTCGTCGCAAGGAGTTTGCGTCGCATCGAGTCGCATAGTGTGGATGGGTTGTAGAGTAGTAAGCCCTGTTCATATTAGAAGTCCGTGATACAACTATAGCCTACAACTAGCGTCTTGAACAAGACTGTCGTTACAGTTGCATTTGGTATGATGTCATCCTTTGATCATGGGAGTGATGACAACTTGAAAAAATAAGGAACAGATAGCAGAAGAATCATCCTGAAAACAAAGATAATTAGGGCCGAGTTTGTCACTTAAGGAAGATGAGTGGGCGATGACCTGTTCGAAGAACCATACTGAATGAATGATAGTCATCTTCCGGATGACCTTGAAAGTTTTGTGTGGTTATCAAGGTTATCCGGTAGCCACACATTTCAGTTCCCCATCACCGTATTCGAAAAAGGACCTGGCTTTTACCGTAGTCATAATGTGCAGAGGTTCCGACAGTTATCGTCTGACTGACGAAACCGAAAACCGAAACCCTCTCTCCACACGGTCTTAACGTAAGGATAGACCTTTTTTAACTCGCATGCTAATTTTAACCTTTAAATTTTTTACCACAGACGTAATGCGTTCAGCCTTGAAATCTTCCGCAACTATAGACATGCAGTCATAACGTAAATTTTGCCAAACAAAATATTTTAGCCCTCAATCAACCCTTCCCCTTCCCCACCTCCTCCCGCCTCATACCCCTATGCTTTTGTGCAAGTGAAATTCACTGCTATTTAAATACTTTACCAGTCAAAGTACAAAAAGTTCTACGGTTTAGCTAGCTTAACAGCTTAAGTAAGTCACTATGCGTAATTTGAGTTCGGAACAGTAATCGAAGAAGCGCAAAAGGAACAATATTATTGTAAGAAATGCAAAATTTCAACCCAAGCCTTAGACAGATTATGGCCACGCACCGTCAAGCAATTAGCTCACTCTTTTCAGTTTTGTCTGCTGAGACCATCACGTAGCTAGTTTACTGGCAACGATGTGTGAAATTTTTAAGCTGTTTGCACTTCCTGCATCCTTGAGTAAGATCAGTAAGATTATCACTGATTTTTTTTTTTTTTTTTTTTTTTTTTTTTTTTTTTAACAAAAGTAACGAGCACTGTATGAATTTACAATAAGTAGCTACCTGACAAAGAATTTTATGATAAGACTTTTTTACTCTTTCGGGAAGATTTGACAGACCTAACCGAGCGTTATCGTTCAGATAAAGAAAAGAGCTTCCTTCACCACCTCGACCTTTCGTGGCGTATATCAATATTTTTTCGTGATCCTATAATATACTTCAATCTCACACAACATGTAGCATTAAGTTGCACCTACCAAAGATGTTTAACTATTCAAAATTTCCAATACGGCATAGGGGAGGAGACAACCTACCCTCCAAAGCCCAGGGCAGCACTCACCGCTACACAGCTTAAATCGGCTTTACGCCTATGAAGGGGCCAAATGTTGAAAAATTTCAAATATTGAGGTAGGCCAATTATAGCTCGCTGCATCATGGACGTTTGTACCTTCAGTCAGGTTTGTCTCTGCTAATAACGAAATTGCATGAACTAAGAAAGGCCCAAGTATGGTACACAAGTGGACAATATTGAGCTGGAGAATATTTAGTCATGGCAACCAAGCCGTGAGGGGACGTGTTTCACTTTTGGTCTTTTCACTAACCGCTCGAGGGGAAGTGAAAGACCAAAGAAAACACGTGCCTCGATCACGTCAGGGTTACCCTAACTGTGGAATATTAGCATATGGTGATTTCATTTTTTCCCACAAAATACAATTATATGGTAACTAAAAAGTTCCTTGTTCATTATTATATTGAAACACTAGCCAAATTATCTCGAGCAGTCACTTGTACAGAAATGTTGCACCAGGCTACTAAGTCCACATTTTGAGTATGTTTGAATGAAATTGTTTAGTTTAAGGAAGATGAGATTGTGTGTGGGAGAGGATGGCTGACAGAAGGGATCCCACTACCCTAAAAAGTATCTTTTTGATTATATGTTTACGTAAGATAATTGATTTTGGCAAGGGCGTGTAATAAACATGCACGATCCCGATTAAAAAACCCCAACCGGACTCGTAGTATTTGACCTACCACTGGAAATAGGCAAAGTTACTCATGTAGAATTATGTATGTAAATATACAAACGAATGTGTTGGGAAACCTTGCCCTAAGCTGTTAGGTATGTTGTGGGATTTCTTCTCCACTTCGATAATTTTTGGAGACTCAGTCCATCAGTCCTTTGAGCACCCCCTCGAGCAATATAGCCTACCAATAACGCACACACAAGAGCAAGAAGAGTAGGATGAAAATTAAGAATATGTACACTTTTGAGATAGTCCCCCATTGTATCACTTAACAAAAGTGAAAAGGATGGAATCATCCTCTAAGGATGAATATGGTATCGTGATAGTTTCTTGTGTTCATCGATGTTGAATTTATCTTAAAAACTTCTTGGTAGGCTATTTGATTTTTGATTCATGCACACATGAAGTGGTTTTTAATTAAACATTGAACATATTTACCTCAAGCTTAAATGCTTCAAACCACCAGTTTCTGTACTTTACCATTACGTATGGAGCCTGTTTCAGATCTCATAGTTATTTTGGCTTGGAACAACCTACGCCTTATTGAAAGAACTCCTTGACTTGAGCCAGAGAGCTCTTACGGACACTTTCCTTCTTGACAGCCCTATAGCAGCCTACTGCTTGAACACATTCATAAAGGTATTTTCACTAATACCTGCATTATTTTGCAGGAACTTTGACAAGTTGAATTCTCCGTGTAAGATTATGGATGTCGCTAACCACGCGGTGACTCCGAATATAAGGCCCAAGATGGCGGCTAACTCCATTGCTTTGCCAGTCAAGCGACTCCAAAACATACACAGAACAATCGGACTGACAGATGAACCGATCATAACACCCATCAGGTTGTAAAGTGCCTCTAGGTTGACCTGAATGAAGAGAATAATGTTCGTTTACTGTAGTCACAAGTTAATCATTATGCAAGACCCAATTAAGGTCCAGACAGCATTGCATAAAGTGAAACTTGTACACTGCAACCATTATCTTCTACTTTACTTTAATTCTCCATACTAGTTTACCTTTAGTCCCTCATCCAAATAAAACCATGATTAATCCACCTCCTACACAAAGCTACGTTACTCTGCACTGAGCTGTAATTGTGCACGGCCACACCCACACAAACTATGTGTGGGTGTGGGAACTGTCTTTTAGAGTGCAATGCATTTGTTAACAATTGTTAAACAGATATAGAGAGAGATTCCTTAGTATGTTTGGGGCGTTGCAAATATAGCCCGGCCCTTTATAAAAAAGAAATGTGTCTTTAACGCACCAACGGCGTACAGATAGAAAATTATTTTTAACAATATAAAACAATACAGTATAACTAATGAGCCCCGGAAAAAAAATTTCGCCAAAAAATATTGCAAGAGCTGTGGCCGTTACATGATTGCAATCTGAAATTTTAAAACTGGAAAATCAAATTCTTCCTGAGATACCAAGCAGTGAAGTTCTCTCCGAAAAAATCTTTATTCTTGAAAGTAAAGTTACTAAGCTACCCTGCAGTTGCTTATCATCGATCATATTGTACTTGTAAATCTAGGTTTTAAAGATATGAAAATATTTACAAACACAATACCTTCCTTTAAGGATTTTTGACTAATACATCTTAACCTGAATATGTGCAATATCCTTGTAATATCTCAGTAAACTTAAACGTATGACATTTTAAAATAGCCGCACTTGAAAGCGTTAAACGGAGGTATGAAAATTGGAAAAGTAAGCTGTCACTTGACAGGAGGTGGGCAAATGTGTAATAATGTATTAAGTCGATGGCAACTTGAAACTTCTCTAGGGGGGCGAAAAAGATTTCAGGGGGCTTCGCCCTCTCCCCCCCCCCCCTTTGACTACGGGCTGGCCTCCACAGCTGATCATTCTCCCACCTGAGATACGGTAGATGAAAGAAACTGTAAAATTGAACACTTATAGTATGTGCTGAAATTTCATTTGGGAAAAGGGAAGAGGGCAAATAACCTCTTCGAGCACTTCCCCTTTCCTGAATATTAATGTACTGGATGCTCCTTTTAAAAACTTAGGAGATGGTTAATGATGTGGAGTGTTCTTTTGTTTGTCTAGTATCAGTTATCCCTTAATTACTGTCAGTTCTACCTTTCAGTTTGATATGTGGTGTTGATATTTTCATTTAGAAAACTTTTATTTTTTAAATGAATCCCTCATTGCTTAACAGTATTACAGTTGTCCTTAAAAGAAGGATCGGACAAATTAACAGTATTACAGTTGTCCTTAAAAGAAGGATCGGACAAACAAATGATAAAATAATGAGTTGTATTCATGGGTATGAAGTTAATGTTTAGATGCCGACTCAAGGGGACTTTCCGCCTTCCTCCACCCTTCCATGTCAGGATTTTTTTCTTTCCTGAATATGCACAACGAAGCACTTATGCTAGCATCACACCAAAGTGGTTCTAACCTGTTCCACCTAATTTTAAAAAAAAATGTACCAGAACGGGCTGCGATCAGGGCAAAATGTGCAGTTTGGCGTAAAATATGATGATAGTTCGAACTGGGTCCGCGGCGCCGAACGGGATAAACGAGTTACAAACGGACCCGGTCGGTGTGCACACTTAGCAGTTTAGTGAAATTTATGTCCGACTACACCACATCGTAATATGCTCCCGATAGGTTCGTAGTACGTCTATCCCGTTTCAAGAACGTTATCGACCCGTCTAATTGCAGAACGGGATGAACGGGATAAAATTTTTCGCAGGCTCAAAGTTCTAGAGCACCCTCCCCGTCCTAACCCGTCCATGAATTTCGTAAACTGGCTGTAAATAGTTGCTACTACGTCCACTTCGTTCTTACACAGTTGGAGCCCTTTCGATATTTTTTCGAACGTACTGATAACTAGTTTGGGGTTACCTTGATTTCCAATGCCATGAACGTGCATGTGGGATACTTTTTTAAATTCAAACTTTTCAGGGGGAGAACCCTCAGCTTTGATTATTTCGACGGATACTCGATCATGTCCAGCTAGCCTATTCCGACACTTAACATAACAGCCACTTTGTTTTTCACGATTCAAATAAAAGTGTTAGGTTTGGAAGCATTGTGGCTGCAACGAATCGAACCATTTGATGTCATTATCCATAGCTTCATAAAAGCGTACCATCTGATTGAACACTAAAGATAATAATTGCGCTAGCAAACATTCTATCTGCAGTCCCATTCATTCCAATAGATTATTATTGATCGGCTCGTTTAAATAAAACTGGGTCCATCTTGCCGAAAACGGAATCTAAGAGATGAAATAACTGCTGCCGAGCATCTTGACATCGTAATAATTTGACACTCTTCATTTTGTGCGAAGTCACGCAGGGCCAGTAGCTAGTTTGTAAATTCTTGAGAAACAATGGATTTATATGAGAAACAAAGAATTTATATGTTACTGGTTCACCTTGTTTTGTATGTATTTGTCTATTACAACCTGCGTTGACCCATGCTGGTGGTCTCCACAGGCATATTGGTCATGTCCTGGGTTTTATGTGAGCTTTTTAACCTTGTTTGTTATAAAGAAATAGAAAAAAATTGGTTGGAGGGGCATACCGTAACAGTATTAAGTTGGGAACACTTACCTACAGTCATCCGTTCAGGGTTCGTTATTGAAACAATGATAGGTTCCAAAAAAGGAATGAAATCGAAATTTGGGGTATCGACCATTGCCACAGAATCCCCTCCCCCTTGGCTACTGCTGGAAGTCACTAGTTTCACTAGTTTTGTCTAGGTTTCGAACCTTGGACCTTTAAAGGGAAAATGCAGTCCCCTCCCCCAATTTGAAGTAGTGTACCCCGGTACACTAGTTCAGGAATGGCTCCTATCAATCATGTGACAATATTTTTGTTACTTATTTCCAAATTTATGCCGAATAAAATGATTGGTTTACCCTCAATACTTAATGATTTTACACAGGAACATTATGAAAATACTTGTGAGAGAAATAAGAGGAGATCTGTAAGATTTAACAAATTTTTGAAAATAAACCTTGGGGACTGCCTTCTCCCTTTAAGTGACTGCTTAGGTCTTGGTCTCGAACCTGATGGTCTTTTTCTCAAATTTTGTGATTTATACTTCATTGCTATGATAGCCCTTCATACCTGTTTTGAAAGTTACAGGTAAAACTCGAGTGCAGCTGTTTTCTAGTTAATGTTCTTTCAAGTTATACCCACAAGTAGAATCAGGAAGAATCATTATCATTTTAACTGGAAATATGATGATCCATCAGAAATTGTTCGAAGTATGTGCAGTTGAGGGAGAAATGCTTCCCCGCCAGCTGTTGTACTAACTTTCCATCAGCACTATTGTGTGTTACGTTGCACAACCTCTCCACTTATTTCACTTCAGCACTTAATTTCTTTGATCTACTTTCACCAGGCTCGTAGTCAAGTGGAGGCCAAGGGTGGAGAAGCCCCTCTTGAAAATTTTTTTCGCCCTCCTAGAAAGTTTTCAAGTTGCCATTGACTTAATACATTTTTACATATTTGCCTTTTGGCCCCCCTGAAAATTTTTTCGCCTCCCCTCGAAGCCATTTCGCCCCCATCCCCCTCTGTAACTTGTCTGGCTACGGGCCCGAATTTCAATTTTCCGCACTCCCCTTTTGACCTGTGTCACATGCATGTTTGCAAATGTACCGTATGCTCTGGTCAAGACCGGACTAAGAGTGTGGGAGGCCCGGTGCAGGCATTTTGTGGGGGTCCACAAAAAAAGTTTAGTAAGAAAAGTTTAGTTAAAAAAGATTGATACCGGATAACCCGAGATAGATGGTGTGCCCAAAACGATTGATTTTTAAACGCACACACACACATACTCACAGGGGCGGATCCAGGGGGCATAGAGAGGCGCACGCCCCTTTTTTCAAAAGAGGTAAAAATGAAAATTTGTTTCTTTTGTGTATTATTTCTGGAAATTGCATCTAATACTGTTTAAATGCTGGTTAGGACATCTTTGTTATCGATCTACTGGCCTCGGAGTAGGTCTAGTATGGAATACAATAGGTACAGCCCATTTTACAGTGGAGGAATGCCAATATTAAAGCGGTGCATGAGATGGGGGCTTTTAACTCCAGGATATAAACAACTCTCTGGTATAACACATGCATGGAGCAAACCGGCGACTCAAGGAAAACGACTTTATTGAGCCTGGTAACCCTATCAAATTACCAAAGGGAAATATGCCACAATGTTCTGAAATCAACAGTGTTCACTTGTCAGCTTGTTCACCGTTTTCCATACCAAAATCGTTTTCAATAGTCACTTCATATACAGCCTGCAGTGGCGTACGCAAGGGGGGAGTCATTGGGCCATGCCCCACCCTCACGGATGCCAATTTTTTTTCAGATCCTAAAAATACGCAAATTTTGTAACACAAATTTTGTAACACAAATTTTACTTCAAAGGTAGCATATGTGGCACCAGATTGCATGTAAAGACACCTAATTTTTCAAAATTTCCAAAGTGGGACACCCCCTCCCCTTAAACCCCTCCCCATAAACCCATCCCCCAGGCCGGCGATTACTCAGTATGCTGCATTCCCCCCCCTTGAAAGAAATCCTGGGTACGCCACTGACAGCCTGAGTGATATTTTAAAACTGAAAAAATTGGAAGTTATTAAAGCCACAAACATTAACTAAAGTATATGCTTTTACAGAGATCAGATACTGTAATTACTGTCTGCTTATCTCTGAAGACGTTTCCACAGAAGGAAGACGGATATTTCTTCGAATATTGCCTGTTTTGGAAAACCTTACCAGGGTGACCTCTTCAAATTTGGTTGTATGCTATTTTTCCCATAGGCGTAGAGAGCGGGGGCTGAGAAGACATCCCCGGTCAAAAATATGGTAGGGGCGGAAGTATGTTCCCCCCCCCTCCTCCTCAATTCAAGGTCGTAAACTCTTTATTTGTTTCCTCTCTAAAAAATTTCAAAAGTATGCAATAATTTCCCTTAAAATTTGTCCAATACATTGCACCAAATTGCATCTAAGGACCCTCAAACATTTAAAAATCACTCCCTCCCCTTTAACCCCTTCCCCAAGGACTGCGGTTCGAAACAACTTTCAGCTACCCAATCGGGAAAAGCTTCCTATTATACCCTATAAATTGACTTTGATCTTACTTCTTCTCATGTAAGGCAGTATTTTTTTTCAAATATGCAAATTTCGTTATTTGTAGAGAATTTGACCTTTATCTTATGTTATGTTAAGAGGTCAGTTAGTTTTATTGTAGTGACCCTGTTATGTTTGCTTCCAGGGTTTGTAGATAGGACGGATAGCTCGCCGTTCTCTCGATGCTCTCCGTTTGTCCGTCTATGCGTGTTTCCTTCTGTCCTTTCTGTCTGTCTTTCTGTCCGTCTCTTTTCTTTGTGTCTGTATGTCTGTTTGTCTGTCTGTATATCTGTCTGTCAGTATCAGTCTATCTCTGTCTGTCTCTAGTTCTGTGTTTCTGTCTGTTTGTGGTTGGCTCATGCCAACGCTTCCATTTGTTGAGACCATCATGCCCCCATTGCGGCTTAGTGGGGGGGAGGGAATTTGCCACGTGATTGGCGCGTGATTGTTTAAGCTTTATACCTAATGCTTGTAAAGATACTCCAGGGGTTGATAAAGAGGGAGTTCCTGGATGGTAAGACGGTTTCACTATCATAACTTCCTGTGTCCCTATAATCATTAATCTCTGGCGAGGCCACTACTGTTAGTAACTTATTGTATACCGGTGATATTCTGAAAGACGCCTCGATTCCTCCCACCAGGGAACTGCTGCTAGTGACAGATCCCATTCCCACACCAAATCTTGTCTTCTCATGAAACTTGCTTTCAGTCTAGCATTGCGTACATTAAGTGTAGTTAACCCGTTTTACCCGTAAAAAATTACCATCGCACCACCACCTTTAAAGCCTTTCGGGAAACAGGTCAGATCCCAGTTTTAATTATTGCCTTTTCAGTCTCTTTCCGGCATTGGTATCCATAGTAACACAAAATTTGGGAAAAACAACTCTTAATTTGCTTATCAGTTCTAGAAATGAGATAAGATGTGGAGTATTCGTTTGTATCAGAAGTCACGTGACCATACTCATATAATTGCTATTAAACTTATTACTACTGTGCTCACCACGTTACATTAGTCAATATAAATGTAATGTACTATTTTATATTGCTACCAGATCAATGAAAGATTAAAACTCATAACAGGACAAATCGACTCTTGTGTAGTATAAAGGAGGCAGAAATAAGTAATAATACTTAGGATAATCAGGCCACAACTCATGCTTTTTGCTTAATTACAAAACTCGTGTTTAAAAGAAGCCGTATACGGTCTATGATACTGTTTGCTTCACCTTCCCCGGAACCCGTTCTGAGAATGTAGAGTCAATAAATCAATAGCCTATGCCGACTCAAACTCATTAAATTTGAATGCAAAGAACAATGTTGTATCGTATAAGCCAGGCAAAAATATGGAAGTGTTACGGTATTGTTTAAGTCAGAGACGTAGCAATCCCTGGTAAATTTTAAGCTCACGGCTTCCTATGCTTACAAAAATGGGTACCTGAATTAACATTCAAGTGAAAGGTTCATTTTTTGATACATGAACAGGATTTCTCCGAAGTGGTATTCAGGGAGCCGTGAGAGTCTGGTATGATCACGTGGCCCCAGCCTCAATTTATCAAATCCCCTGTTTAGCTATTTCCCTCATTTTCCCCGCTCTTTTACAACACATACCACAAACATGACAAACATGTGCATATGGAGTGGGGCTGGGGTACTTGAACTCCAATCAAAATTGTATAGGGACTATTTAAGTTTTCCACTCCTATTTTTCGAGGAAGACAACTCCATATTATTTCCCTCAATGCAATGTGTCATTTTTACAATAAATCAGCTTCAAAAACTACACAAACTGTGGAATTAATTGCATCTATGGAGGCTCAGATAAAGCAAAAATTCCAGAGGTTTGAGAAATACACCCTTAGACCCCCAGGACAGGGACCTGAAACTTTCAACCCTCAGCTAAGAACATTTTGCTATGCCTTTGACAATAAGTGAACTTGAATTAATGTGCTAATACATTAATATTATTGTAATATGCCTTACATAACTTTACAATTTTATTAAAATACCAACAAGTAATATCGCCAGATGATCAACAGATACCATGTATGATTTAGCTTACCTTGGTATTAAGCTGCAATTAAAATGACTGCATTTGCGTTTTTAGGGGTTTCGAGGCTATGAAGATTTTTCACCATTATGTCTTGGAGGTGGGAGTTAATTGTGTAGGCAGCCCTCTTAATGAAGGTGGGCGGAAGGCAAGATCGGAAAATTCCCTCCACTGAGCAACAAATGGGAGTAAGTGTGGCTACAAAGAGTTTAGTGTGTCTACAAATTTTTCCAAATTGTGCTGGTCGCCCTCCTTGTCCAGCCCAATCTACGTCCCTATGTGGCAGAGAGAGGCTAGCAACAGTAAAATAGTTGTTCGCCTCAGCACCATCTGTAGTTTTAAGTCTCAATACGAGTACTACAATTATTATTTAAACTCGTCAGCCGAAGCCCTTGAGAACCCCTCGTATAGACTACCGTCCTCACATCTTCCGTCGCACCTTTAAAGTTGCATTTCAATTTCAATTTATTCAAATCTAGGTCAAATATTACAAAGTTAATAAATACAAAAAATAGCATAAAAAAGAGAATAAAACTTTTCATTATAAAGGATGTTACCCATACGACAATTTTTGAAGTGCACGTGCATATGCAAAGGTGTGCTTCTACATCGGTTTTCACCAGGCCCTGTCCCAGCGACCTAACCCGATCCACAGCCAATTTCGATTCCAGTGTCCTCAGTCTAAGACCAAGTCCGAGTCAGGCCATTTGATAATGTAGCATACCATACAAATGGGTTTTAAACCATTTTACAAATAGAGTTAAAACTAAAAAATCATTTTAGGGGTCATTTTTAGGCTTACTCTGTAATCTAGTGACCGCATGATCATAACTGTATTTAATTGTGCACTAGTAACATTGCCTTAAGTAACAGTTGTGCAATGCTAATTTTTGTGGACTTGTCGGGAAGTGACTTCGAATCAGAGTCCACCTGCAGCCCATTGCTGGCCAATTCCGATTCCAGGTCCTAAGTTCAATTCCGAGCCAATGCAGCGTCCGGTAAAACGGATTCGAGTCCAGAATTAAGTGCGAGTCCAAAATCGGGCATTTAAAGCCCTGACTTTAAGTCATCTCAGAAATGTTATTTTTCTACGAAAATCACCATGTAAAACGAACTTTGAGCAAATTGATAAGTTGATAAGTACTTCGTGTTCCTCGAGAATCATATTCCCTACTATAAACATATTTTATATGAATACTGGTTGATATCTCCCTTTGAAAGATTGTGTTTTATATCAATCTATCCACTTTGCTCTAAACCTAAAAGAATAGAATATTTAGGCACAGGTTTACAATATCGTGCCGTCAACTTATTAAACGGAAGAATGAGAAAATTATGCTGGCCTTATCCTACGAAATATCAACCACAGTTAACTCCTTAGTTATCACAGAAAGTAATTGCATCTGTTGAAGAATTCACTTGAAAACGATTTAATCTACTTGCGTTAAGTAAAGAATTTATATATATATATATATATATGTATATGTATATAAGAATTTATATATATATATATATATATATATAATATACGGTAACTCTATGGCACAAACGACTCAGCTCTATAGAAAAAAAACTGCCCTTCTCCTATGAAAATATCCACGAAAGTCGTAAGGGATGCAACTCACATCTCATTTCATTCATTGGATGTTCACACTATCACGTGACGTCCAGATTCCCGCCCCTACTTTTTCTACCCTTGGGCTTTCATGAAAAGTCAAAGACAATCAGAAATACCAGCCTCAAGCTGAGGAACTCAAAGTCTATAAGTCAAAGCAATAAAAGCAAACTGCAAACAAATTAAACACGGAAAACAGCTGACTTCAAAAAAAAAAGAAATCCAAAAAAAGATATCAAAGCACTCAAATGCCATCCGAACCGTACCGACGAAGAGCCTTTCGTTATTTTAGGCAGGAAGATGTTGACTTTCTGAGATGATAGTTTATCTCAGCATCTTCCTGCCTAAAATATCCGCATAAGCAATGGAGAAAGGAAAACAAGCCAGTGAGCCACAACTGGAAAAAGGCGGTGGCCGGCTCGACTTGAACCAATTGGTTGGAAACTGGGCCATTAAACTTCATCTAACTAACTAACTCCTGCCTAAAATAACGAAAGGCACGCCCAGCCTGAACTTCAAGATTTGTCGACATAAAATTTTTCGCCATCATGATGTCGAGTCAACAACTCTTGCCAAATAGACCTTATGCAGTGACATCACGCGACGTCATTTTGGAGGCAAAACAATGGAGCACATGACATGCACGTAGTAGATTTCGCACGAGCGTGTAGCAGACTTACATGCGTATTTGATTGGTTGACAAATCAGCTGCCTGCATTTGTTGGTGTAACTTGCTATAATACGCGCTTGCCGCCAAATGACGAAGCACTTTCTGCCCTGTGACGTGATCTGCATAAGGTCTATGGGAAGACTTGCTCAAACCTGTCGACCTAGTGATGTGTAAGGCATGTATTATGTTTGGATCAATATGTTACCCTAGGGCAAGGGTTTTCCACTGTTTTGCTGTCGTCCCAAATTGGCATTTATGAATTATCAGGTCCCACCATTATTATTAAGCGTAGGGGCGGCAATCATGACTGTGCTGAACGGGGAGGGTTCGGTAGTGGGATTTCCCCTCTTGATACGTGGAAAATTTTGGATAAAAACATTTGAAATGGTACAGTTTGGTAACATTTATAACCTTAAAGGGGCATACTGAGTTGGTTTACAAAATTCATGATCTTTCCCACAACTGTTGAGATTTTCTCACATCTTGATGGTAAATGATCAAACTAAGAGATTCTGCACATCTGACTCACAACTGAA